>OZ007529.1:13086251-13128746 GCA_963931895.1 Eupithecia pulchellata
ACAATCCATGTGACCATACTGAGCTCATTGTCACAAGTTCCAGAAACCGCTGACTTTAGGGTTTGTCACTTCGTAAAAAATCAGCGTTCCATGTTGAAACTTTGATGCAGTTTTTTCAGAGATACCAATCGAAATTCGAAAAGCCGTTGAACAAAAGTTGTTCCCTGGGGGGGAGGAAATTCTCCCTTTTCGCTTAGTACACATATTTTGATACACGTTGTATATTAAGATACGTCAATAATTTAAGTGCTGTCAAATTAGTAAATATTTCATAATTGACAGTATAATACCTCATGATCCTGTCAGCAAGCAGGAAGTTCCGGCAGAGACTGGCCGTGAGGAGATCAGCTCGGAACAGCTGCTGGAACAGGTCCGCCGGCAGCGAGCTCCACGCGATGGTATCCGTGATGGCGGTGAAGATCCAGTTCAGCTCGCCCAGCATTGTGCGACGGTCGGTCACTTGCCCTGGGATCCTGAGGTAAAGATGTTACGAAACAGTTGTTAAATATATCGTAGGTCATCATTTGACATATTCCTAAACAAGCGTTGGACTGGAATCCACAAGGGAAACGTAAACGTGGCCGCCCGACGCAAACTTGGCGACGAACAGTCGTTGCCGACAACTAAGACTCACTTGGAGAGAAGTAATCACCAGGTGCCGCGGCGGGTCAGATATCGGTATGAATTATTTGAACGAAGCTCATCTTCTGGGGCAATCACTGAGATGCCTTGGAGGGCAGGAAACACTTAAAACCATTTTACGTTATGGTGCCATTAGTCTATGTATCGTATCGTCAGCCTATGTATATCAGACCACTACTGGACAAAGGCCTCCCCTAATCAGCGCCATAGGTTGATATGGTTCTCTTTCGGGTGTTATTGCCATAATGCCCACGCATGCGGGTTGAGGATCGCAATTCGGTGGAGTTGTTCTGTAGAGGGCGCTGCTGCCCGCCTCCCGGTGTGTATCCCTTAGTCGCCTCTTACGACACGGGAAGAATTGGCGTAGTGAAATTCTATGCCGGCGTTACAATTTAGTGCACTCACTTGTCAATAAGGTCGTGTATATGATGCGGCGCGACCCTAGTCCTCGTCCGCAGCACGAACCACTTCATGGCCATCTTGACGGGCGTGGTGAGGCAGGCCGTGAACAGGTCGGCAGGCAGCTCGGGGTTCATGGGCAGCGACTGGCCGGCTGCGCACGCGCCGAGCTGGATGCAGTTCTTGTACGACACGGGCGGGGTGGTGGACCCTTCTTCGGTTTTTATCTGCGCCTGGATATTGTACATAACAGTTATTATACACAAACAGTTCTTAAGCTGATGCCTGTATATTTTAGTCATTGTAATTTTTTCCAGTTTTTTTGTGAAAGACCGAGTGTGTCACAATATTAAGGAACAATAATTTTTGTAACCAACCTGCACAGTGCACGCCCTGAAATAGATTCTCTTAATTCTTAACGCACATAGACTATTTGCATGAAAATTGTATAATTACTACAATGATACTAAATCATTTATATTATTAGCGAAGAAAAGTATATTGTGATATTTTTTTCTTGGAAATGCAAAAAAATCAAGTAATTGTCGATATTGCATAAAATGCATTTATATGCTACTTTGTCAATAAAATTTTCATGTTATAAATTGTGTAGAGGATGTTATACATGCAGACGACCTCTGTAGCGCGGTGGGCGAAGGTCCGCCTGCCACGGAGGAGGTTGCGGGTTCGATTCCCGCCTCGGGACAAATATTTGTACGATCAGTAGATATTTGTTCAGCATTGTGTTAAAAAAAACGAAAAAAGTTTGTTTTAGGCAAGAGATAGGAGACTGAAAGACTGAAAGTGTACTAACCTCATACTCTCTGTCGTGCTGGTCGGCGAAGATCTTGAAGTTGTCGAGGATGACGCCGGCGTTGGAGCAGTCGTACACGTACAGCGAGGGCGCGCCCATCCACGTCTGCAGGTCGTACATGGACAGCGGGATGTACTGGGTGTACGCCTGCGCACAAAACAATACTTATACCAGGAGAGGAATATAGACTCCTTTATTTGCATCATCATCATCACCAGCCTAAAATAGTCCACTGCTGGACATAGGCCTGCCCTAATGAGCGCCATAGATGGCATTATCATTTGGTAATGGGTAATTTTGGTAATTTTTCATTGGGTAATGCCCATAATCCCCACGCCTGGCATGCGGGTTGAGGATCGCAGTTCGGTGCAGTTGTTCTGCAGAGGGCGCTGCTGCCCGCCCCCCGGTGTGTTTCCCTTAGTCGCCTCTTACGACACCCACGGGAAGAGATGGGGTGGTGAAATTCTATGCCGGCACCACATATACAAATAATGGTGCCATCTATGGCGCTCATAAGGGAAGGCCTATGTCCAGCAGTGGACTATTATAGGCCGGTGTTGATGTTGACGCACTTATATTATTATTCGTAGCATCGAATCGAACCATAACTCTGCATCTCCAACGGTCACAAACGACCGCTGTACTTATGGTTACACTACATCTACATTTTAAAGGATGTTTGGTAGACTTACGCGGTTGAAGACCCATATCTCGCCCTGGGTGGTGGGCTTCGGCACGCCGTGTCCGTTGTAGTGGAACAGCACTCGTTCGTCCTTCGCATTGCGCCGCAGAGAACAGCAAAGCTTTTTAACCTGCAATAAAATATAGTGGAGTGAATAAAAATATTATACACACTAGCGGCCCGCCCCGGCTTCGCACGGGTATTAACCTCTTTTTCTATTCTGACGCGCCATAATAGAAAAAGAGGTTGAATATACAGCCCACGGTTCAATTATTGAATTTTTCATGCGGATCCCTAACTTTTTTGAAAATATTATATAGCCTATGTTCATCACGGAAAATTAAGGATTCTAATGGTGAAAGAATTTTTTAACTCGGTTCAGTAGTTTCGGAGCCTATTCAATTCAAACAAACAAACAAACAATTAAATCTTTCCTCTTTATAATATTAGTATAGACTATAATCTAGACAAAGTAAGCAGAGCTTGGAATATGGATACTCAATTTTCGATTCGATCTTTTGACGACCTCTGTAGCTCGGTGGGCGAAGGTCCGCCTGCGACGCAGAAGGTTGCGGGTTTGATTCCCGCCACGGAACAAATGTTTGTACGATCTGCAGATATTTGTTCAGGGTTTTCTGGTCGTTTTCTATGTATAATAAAAAATATCTATCTATTTAATAATATTGTATTACGTATATCAGTCATCTTCATCTAGTACACATAACACAAGACTTGCTTAGCTTGGGGCTAGATGATGCTGTGAGAATTGTCCAGCATTATTTATTTATCTTAATAACTGATATGCAGACATGAATACGTAGAAAATACTAAATACCTGCAGCAAATGTCTTTACTGGGGTCGTCGTCGTATAAAAGAAACTACCAGGAAACTGCTCATAGCAGACCAGACCAAAATAGCGACTTCTTTTCTTTTATCGGAGGCCAAAGCGCATTTCGGCTATCGAGTTATTTTAGTTACAATTCTGCTTCATCCAAGAATTAAATATAATTGTACGTTCACATGCGCGCCGTGCAGCCCGGCGGGCTGCCTGGCGGGCTGCCTGCCGGGCTGCGCGGCATGCAGCCCGTCCCGGGCCGGCGACAATTCAAGCTGTTCACATGCGCGCCGTGCAGCCCGGCGGGCTGCCTGGCAGGCTGCCTGGCGGGCTGCGCGGCAGTGTTGTTCCAAGTAAAATTTAGGGTGGCCGTATCTTAACCAAAAAATTGCCGTATTTAGGTCAAAATTTAAAAAACGGGCCGTATATTCAAGTTTTTATATTTTTTTACAAATTACGCTAATTTGCCTCTATAAAATCCTGCAAATTACTAAAAACGACGGATTACAGCGTAAAGGAAGAAAACATTTAAAAAAATAACATAAATTCACATAACACACAACAAAACGTGCCATGTGCCATGGATTATTGGCAAGAGAAGCGATTCATCATTGTTTCCTATACTTATGTTTGCTTAGTAGTTAATGATCTGTTTTTTTTTTTGTTTACTATCTCTCATTTTTACAATTCAGCCAATATAACTTTAAACTAATTAACTGAAAATTTAAGCAATAATTGTGGAAATAAGTTCAAAGTCTACAAATGAATGGGCCGTCGTCGTAAGATAAGTGTTGTAACTAGAAACAATACTTTAATTACACATCCTAGAACAATACAACATCCTAAGTGTCAAAATTAAAACACTAGTAAGGTACATACGTGCCGTCTCATTTTATCAGGTTACTTTATGACTACCTGCCTACAGTGGAAACCCTTTGCAAGAAAGAAGCCAGTTAAGAAAGAAGCGGTTGCGGTTTTTATTAAATTTACTGCCAAAAAATTCTTTCCATGTTTGATGATGGGGTAGAGAAAAAATGTGATATAGGTACAAACGAAGTTACCATTCCGAACAAATGTGTCCCGTCATCACCTTTTATATGTGCCACATCCGCCCAGAAAATCACAGGATCATCTTGAAACTCATTAATTTCTTTAAAAAAAAGCTTTTGCAAATAGAATCTATATCTTTTTATATACTATTTTTATTACAGAGTAACACAGACCAGCCGGGGAATCCCCATTGTCAGTCACACAATTCGTTCAAAAGTGCATATTGTAAAAAAAGAGCCGTGTTACCATTACCACAAATCATATTTAATTGTAAACTTCAAATTAATCAAAAAATCGGTAGACATTCGTCCCAAATCTGTATTTCGGTAAACGAGTGTCAATATCGGTAAATCTACCGAAAAATCGGTAGGTTTTGGAACGCTGGACTGACTGCCCGCGCCGCGCGCCGCGCGCCGCCGCGCGCGTGTGAACAGTGACCGGGCGCCCGCACATTCATCCTTTGAACTTTGCCAAAAAACCGACACTCGCACGGTTCGCGGCATTCACGTTCACGGGCGCGTTTACGGGCTCGGGCGTACTGTTCACACGCGCGTGAACGTGAACGTGCACGTTGAATGTCGAGTTGAACGCGCGCATGTGAACATAGCATAAGGTATTTTGGAAATAAGTCTAGTTGTTTTGTTGTAAGTTGTGTGCGTGTTATAGTCTCCCGGACTATACCACGCACACAAACACAGAAATTAATACAACTCTTCACTATTACTACTTACTCACCTGCTTACATACACTCCGCGCCGGTAAAACAATACAGTGTACCGAGTCACAACAGCAGCTTACACAAACGCGTCAATGTAAATTATGCCTACCCTCTGCTATGGTTGTAGAAATGCTTTTTCGAATTTCAGCTTTTTAGAATTTCTTTTGAACCAATGCATTGTTATCATGTTAGCTTAATAAGCTTAGTCGCTAGCTACATAGAAACTAGAAATAAGTAATCTTAAGAAATCTCATTATAAGTGAACTGTATAAGTTTTTAATGAGAATAAATTCTTTAAACCGAGGTATAAGAACGAAATTGACCTGTAAATGACCCGGATACGCTAAATTCATCTAGTTATTAACAAAATTTGTATCTTAAAATAGCTCGACTTACATTACGAAAACCTTTTATCAGGCCAGTTGACCCAGACCCACACGACCTGGGTTATGATAATATTCGACACTTTCCATTACCACTTGGACGTTTTGCGTAAAATCAACTTCATCTTTTATTATTGATCACGTACGAAAATACAAGCTTTGCTTAGCTTGGGCGCTGGATTATGCTGTCTGAATTGTCCTGAATTATTTACTACGTTAGGCAGTTAAGCGAGTACATCAGTTGAGTACGAGATAAGGGAGATATAATGAGATAAGTCATAAAGTAGCAACATCATCAGCAACCTGACCTGTCCCACCGCTGAGTACTTACTTAATAGACCTCTAAATTCGTGTGCCACTTCATACGGTCAAGCCTAGCCAACAGACGCTACCCTCATCCAAGTTCGACCCTACATTGAAGGCACATCTACAGCGGAGGAATGTTCACAAGCGGGATCAAACCCACACCCCCCCTTCGGCACCCCCGTTTTGTTTACCTGCCCCCAAGGGGCAGTTAAACAAAACTACCGCCCTTTTACAAATGATTAACACTATATACTAGGAAAATTAAATTACAAAGCATACACATTTGTGTGCGTTCGCCCAGCAAAAAGTATCGTCTTTTCAAGAATCGAATGATGCAGATAATTTGTGCCCTATGTCGTGTAAATGTGCCCAAAATTTTAAATTTGTGCCCCCAAGGGCTGCAGAGTTATTTAGGAAAATCTGATTTTGCTGCACGAACGTTCGCCCAGCAAAACTTTTTTTTAAAAAAAGGGTATAGCTGTATTTTAAATATGCAAAAAGATAGCTTAAATACTAGTCTAAATGTGCCGTTAAAGCAAAATTTGTGCCTCTAAAGGTTTTAGAGATATTTAGTTTTTTGCTGGGCGAACGTTTTGGTGATTTCTATATCTCGGAAACGGCTGAACGCACAGTCATAATTTTTTGTTCCTACAGATACGGTAAATTTGTGCCATTTGTGCCGTAATTTTCATTAACATGAGTAGCATGGTTCAGGAGCTATTATTGTTTTTCCTAGAAAACGGAAAAATGCTCTGGCTCTCGAATGAACAAGACCATCGACTTCACGTTGGTGCCGACTGGTACCCATTATATATTCACACGATCCTGTAAAGTTTCACCGGCCTACTACTTATAATAGACGAGTTATTAACGATTTTGTCTTTTTTTTGAGGTTATTTTGAGTGAAATTACTTAGGATACGAAAACACTAGTTTCCTGTGAGCTGGCTTATTACATGCTTCTACAATAATTTGAGCCCTATTTTAAGAATACGTATGCAAAAAATCATCTTTGTATACCCAATACTTTAGACAATAATGGTAAAATACCATTCGAAGTATTTTTGATAGATAACCAGACCAAATTCGAATGAACATTAAAAAGCGGCCGTACGATACTACAAGCTATCCTTCCTTACTTGGTGGCGTTGTAATGAAATTTAAGTAGTACAGATGCGTACAGAATTGTTAAGTAGAAAATAATATTTATGTCACGAAAAATATTTTACATAAAATAAAATGTGAATTATTTTGTTTTTAATAATCTTACTATTATAATAAATGGGAAAGTCTGTGTGAATGTTCGTTATAAGTACCTAGGTAATCTTTGTGACTACTTAAGTGATTTAAATGAAATTTCGTAGGTAGGTAGGTAGATAGTTTAGGACCTAGAGTAGGATTAAATAGGCAAAAATTTGGAAATTTTAACCTCTGAGGGGGTTAAATATGGTGGTAAGGGTTGTATGGAAAATAATTTTTACTTGATTCGATTCACTCAAAACTCGGTATAAATGAACTATGGACTGAATAATTAAACATGTAGGTATTTTTACACAACCCCTAGGGGGTGTGCAATAAATTTCTGAAATTTATACGAAAAAAACTGGTTCGCGGGCAAAGCTGCGGGGTGCATCTAGTACACTATAATTTGTAATGTAGGTATTACTAAAAATAAATTGTCCGGAGACAACGGCACATCAGTGACCTGTTGAGATAATAATGAATGAATGATTTAACACCAAATACCTATAGGTACAACTTGACATCTGATCTAGCTTGATGTGCCGTTGACAGTATAGGTATTTGTTTTTTTTTAGAAGGTAAGTAATCAAAACAGTATTGTTCTTTTTTTACATTGATTTATTTTTTATAGACAAATAACAATGAATATGCTATTGTAAATTACAATAACCCGAGAGGCAGGCAGACTCAAAAACAAATTACTTATGGGTGCGTGCGATAAGGATGTGTGTGTGTGTGCATTCGAAGAGCACACACAACGGTCGTCGGTCACTCCGAGTTGAATATTGTATTTACTTATCAATTTGTAGAGCGTGTTGGCAAATACTTACCTACCATTATAATATTGGTACCTATGAAAAGGTTGGCTCGTTATGATTTAGCAAACAAACAAACCAGCCTACTAATTATTTATTCGCAAAAGAGCCGTGGATTATTTTCTTACAGGGGATACTCTTTAGGATTATCAGATAAAAAACATATGTAGGTACAGGTATGCCTACGTATAGTTACTTACTAAGTAGGTACCTACTTAATTATTTATTGAAAAGAGCATTTTCATCATATTATATTCATCATTTTTCATTATTCATCATCAAAAGTATATTTTTAAAATGACAATTCCACTTTTGTACGCAACGTTCTCTAAACACTAAATATTATAATGACGATTTAAGAAGGATAGCTTGTAGTATCGTACGGCCGCTTTTTAATGTTCATTCGAATTTGGTCTGGTTATCTACCAAAAATACTTCGAATGGTATTTTATCATTATTGTCTAAAGTAATATGTATACAAAGATGATTTTTTGCATACGTATTCTTAAAATAGGGCTCAAATTATTGTAGAAGCATGTAATAAGCCAGCTCACAGGAAACTAGTGTTTTCGTATCCTAAGTAATTTCACTCAAAATAACCTCAAAAAAAAGACAAAATCGTTAATAACTCGTCTATTATAAGTAGTAGGCCGGTGAAACTTTACAGGATCGTGTGAATATATAATGGGTACCAGTCGGCACCAACGTGAAGTCGATGGTCTTGTTCATTCGAGAGCCAGAGCATTTTTCCGTTTTCTAGGAAAAACAATAATAGCTCCTGAACCATGCTACTCATGTTAATGAAAATTACGGCACAAATGGCACAAATTTACCGTATCTGTAGGAACAAAAAATTATGACTGTGCGTTCAGCCGTTTCCGAGATATAGAAATCACCAAAACGTTCGCCCAGCAAAAAACTAAATATCTCTAAAACCTTTAGGGGCACAAATTTTGCTTTTACGGCACATTTACACTAGTATTTAAGCTATCTTTTTGCATATTTAAAATACAGCTATACCCTTTTTTTAAAAAAGTTTTGCTGGGCGAACGTTCGTGCAGCAAAATCAGATTTTCCTAAATAACTCTGCAGCCCTTGGGGGCACAAATTTAAAATTTTGGGCACATTTACACGACATAGGGCACAAATTATCTGCATCATTCGATTCTTGAAAAGACGATACTTTTTGCTGGGCGAACGCACACTACACATTTTCATGAAAACGGGTCTTCCCACCCAACTCATTATTACTAAAACAATGTTTTGGGCGCTATTTATCACACAGGCCGCCATTTAGTCGTCTGAACAAAAGCGGGTCGCCAAGGTCGCCGTGCGAGGCGCGTAATTATACAGTCTTAGGTAGTTAATTACAGCTTAATTAGCATTACATATGCCGCCCTTGACGTCGGGGACTTCCACATGTGTCTGCTTTAGCTTTTGGAGAAATTTTAGACCTAATAGTAACACTGAACAAAGATGATTATAAAATATTGGATGTAAATCTTCACGAGTAGATATTAATCAAGAGTTTCTTAGTTATGATGCTATTTAATCTGGGACAATAAAGACAAGTAAAATTTATATCAGTTTCCACATTATATAACCCCATATTATACTCCCCCGAACCCCATAAACTTGTACTAAAAGGACATTAATTAGGCTTTGAGTAAGAATGTAATCCTTTAAAAGTTTTATTCAATAGAAACTATTGATATAATATTAGATTATCATACCTCTTCACTGGTGGGGTCCAATGATTGTTTGTAGCGTGCTCTCGGCTGCCAGCGCTCATACTGAGCCTGCAGGGAGTTCCCGATGGTCTCTAGAGCTTTACTGGGAGACAGCGACTGAGGATCTGAGGGTTGATGACATGTTACATTGAGTAAAAACAAACCGCTCAAAACTAAAATAAACTTTGTTGCCATATCTTTTTATATACATAGCGGTCCGCCCCGGCTTCGCATGGGTATTCCACAAAAAATATTTTTTTTATACGGAACCATAACTGTTTTTGCAAATATTCTATATCCTATGTTCATCACGGAAAATTTAGGATTCTAATGGTGAAAGTATTTTTCTAATTGGTGCAGTCGGAGCCTATTCAATTCAAACAAACAAACAATCAAATATATCCTCTTTATAATATTAGTATAGATATCAGCGTGGATTATTGATACAAAAATCAGATAGCCAAGAAGCAAAATATAAAAAAGAATAAAAAAAAAATAGTATAGATATAGATTTACATTAATGTCATTCTAGATCCTTCAATAAATATTGATTACAAATGTATCTGAAACTCAACGCCAAGGAAGTGAGTCCCATTTGCTTGTGTTGTGGTTGGTTTCCAACATTCTACATGAAGTTTGGCTCGGGTTGTAGTTCATAGTGATAATAAAATAGTGTATTGCATATTTTTACTTTCATGGCAACAGCTCTTTTATATAAATCATACAATAATGTAACTAACAACCAAAAGAGGATTCAAGTTTTATAGAATAACTAGCGGCCCGCCCCGCCTTCGCACGGGTATTAAACAAAAAATTCAGAAATTATACACACTAAAACGATAGGTTTCACAGTTTTCATACGAATCTTTACTTTTTTAACAGCATTAGGGTTTTTGACATTGACTCAACATTCCAAAACTGACACTGGCCGTAGAGAAAAAGCAAGCACCGTGCGCTATACAACCTCTTTTTCTATTCTGACGCGCCATAATAGAAAAAGAGGTTGAATATACAGCCCACGGTTCAATTATTGAATTTTTCATGCGGATCCCTAACTTTTTTGAAAATATTATATAGCCTATGTTCATCACGGACAATTAAGGATTCTAATGGTGAAAGAATTTTTTAACTCGGTCCAGTAGTTTCGGAGCCTATTCAATTCAAACAAACAAACATACAAACAATCAAATCTTTCCTCTTTATAATATTAGTATAGATCATTTAAGATGAGTTTGCTAAAAACGCTGTAAACAGATATTTCAAGAAAGATTGCCTCATTGTATTTGACTTTAAGTAGATGTATAATTAAGCCTTACCAATCCAGCATTCAAGTCGTGCACACGGTTGTGTCTTGACCACATCAGGTGGGTCGACACCCACATTCAAGCAGAGGACCAACGCCACACAATGTGTTTTGTACTGGAATTACAAAATATCCTAGAGAACTTTGAATAAAAACAACTTGTGATAATATGTAGTATGTAGACTCACATACGTCGAGCTCGTCCAACCATTATAACTATCCCTCATCAGTTAACTTTTAAAAGTACAGATATACCTATGTAGAAAGGAAGAAGGGAGCATGATTCAATTCTTGGATTGTTGATAGATGCAGTAGTTTTCTATCTTTGTTTTTCTGAACAGCTTTTCAGTAAAAGAAGCAATCCAAGGGGTTTAGGTAAAAAAAATTATAAAGTTATTGGTTTTGCTTTACGCTTATCAGTACAAGCTGAAATTAATGTCAGATCTATGACCAGTACAGTTTTATATTTTTATCGTAGATATTATGATAGGGGTTGGATTGACTGCAAAACCCTATTTACTACTTCTATTTAAGTTTCTGTCTATCACATTTTATTATTTTCAATTGGTGAAGTCATGACATGTGTGTTTGTTGTTATCTTTGGTGTTGTGGTCAAGGGTACAAGTTGATACTGAGGATTAAACAGAACCTTTAGGATCATGTCTTACCTTTTCTTTTACTCTCCAAGAGTGCTCCACGCGTTCTACACCTTTTATCGTCTCAATATGCCTCGGTTTATCGAAGCTACAGGGTAAATCCGAATCTTCTGCGTCGCTACCAATCTCACTGTCACCCTGACCACTAATTTTGTCCCCATCTTTAACCGCGAGATAAGGAGGCATTTCGTTCATATTCAAACAACGATTACACACGATTTCGACGAATTATATTGTTCAAGAAGCCCACACACTATACCAAAACCACCAAAACATTGTTAAATTAAAACCTCGGAAAATCATGTGCGCGTGCTTCTTCTTCTTATTCCCTACGATTTCACCACATGGGAGCAATTTTCAGGGTTGCCGCTCAGGCAAAAAAAAAGTCGCTAAGCTACAACCGAAAAGTCGCCAGATATATGAAAAATCTAGTTAAATGTCGCTAGATTTTTTTCACTGTGACAAAACGAACAAAAGGCTTTTAGTGCATCATTCATACTAGGTTTAAGCCAGCCTTTGAACTCTGCTTGGTTTTCCCACTCAGTTCTGTACTTTTGGGTGTAAGTCTTCTTCTTTAACGGTGCGTCCATTTTAACTTTCCAATTATATTTTGTTATCTGGGAAAGGACAAAACTAACAAACAGTGTAAGTAACTTGTGAAACAATGACGCGATTCGAACTGAAGTATAATATAATTGGTAGGTAGATAGATCAAGTACCATGTGTAAAACGATAGCTAACAGTTCGAATGCTAAACAGAGACGGAACAGTGTTTGGTATCACCACAGAATAACTACTACTTAGTACTCCGTGGTACCAACCACGGTCCATGACAAATAAATTTCACTGCTAGGGGCATCCCCGAATTATCAATAATAGACTAAGTGTTGCAAGTAATTAAAGACCAAGTAACTATTTCGTTATTTTAAAAAGTCGCTAGATGTCGCTAAATATTTTTTTGTCGCTAAATCTGAAAAAAATGTCGCTAAAAGAGTCCAAAATCCCCTAGATCTAGCGACAAAGTCGCTAAAACGGCAACACTGAATTTTGTTGTTGTTTTTTTTTTTTTCGAATAGACTGACAGAAACAGGCAAGCCAATGTGGCATTTCACAAATAGCGTTACACAGATAAAGAATTAAGGGCATAACTACACTATCAAACTGATATATTTAGTATGAATACTGCCAGGCAGGTGGCGCTAGTTGTACAAAGTAAGTTATAAGCGTATAGAATTATAGATCAAAGAAAGATGAATCTGAATCAAAGAAAAATGCTCTGTTGTGGTTGGTCTGCTGAGTCCTCTTCAGATTCGTGTGGTACTCTGTTTGCTTTTGATTGCTCGCGCCGTTTATTAGTATTCATCTAATCTTGCTACCTCCTCCATTCGATGATTTAGTGGGGGGCGCGGGCAGGTACCCATGAAGAGTTGCTGATTCAATTCTCGAGGGACAATTATTTTCTATGACGACTTTTTAAATCCCAGTCTAAAACATAGATTTTATATCACATGTCTGCCCTTAGCATTTTTAATTGAAGTTAAAAACAAATTAGGAAAAAATTAAAAGGAAACAGAATTATCTGACTACCATAATAAAATACGTGTTTATTGCAATCGGCTAAATAATGAGTCATTTGTAGGTATACACAATGGTATACATAACATACTAACAAGGAAAACAATAAAAGCCACTTCATTAAAAAGCACCAAAATTGTGATAAATAGTTAATTAAATATTACATACAAGTTTTGATAAGAGTTAATAGGGTTAAGTAATACAGGTCATAATAGCAAACTATCTACAATATAAAAATATGGTTTCATTAGTCTTTTTACATTATTGAGCCTTCTCATGTCACATTTTCACTGCACTGCATATAATACAGTTGTCACTCGCTACTCCACCTGGCAAGCATTCAATATGGAAAGAATGCCGGCAGTGGTATACCATTAGATCAGAGGCATTTGATAAATCCCTGATAATAATCCTGCCTTGGCAAACACAACAAATAACATCATCTGTCACAGATATTCCTCTCTGCTGACCAATAATTAGTTTCTCATGCAAGTCAAAATAGTTCCTCAATGTAATCACCTTACAGGCTTCTTGAACTGAGAGCTGCAAGTGGTAATCACACATCATTTTAGCAAGTGCCTCTTTCAAATCCTCAATTTCACACCCTGACTGGATGCTCTCAATCAGCATTCTGGGATCCACATAGTTGCCTATTCTCTTAAGCAGTAGAGTCACATATTTTGGTTTGTCAATTGTTTGCTTAATGAGATCCGTCCATAGCTCCCTGTCATTGTGTTCTTGGCAAAAATTTATGGCCTGGTTGATATCATTCAACTGTTCTATAATAATTTGTAATGCTTCTCTGGTATTTCCTATTCTGCCTAACAGGAAAACCATTTCAGGATAAAACTTATTGCTGTGGCACACATCTAAAGCCTCTTGTATTGGGTAGTTATCACTGCACTTTAGGAATGGTAGCAACTTGTCGCGTGCATATTTGGCATACAATCTCACTAGTTTTCCATGATACCTCCCATTTGGTTCAATTTTGCTGTAGGCATCTAAATACTGAAATAGGAATACTTCATTATCGGCTAATTGTTTTTCCACCACTTCAACGGGCACTTTAGTTTTGTCAAGAAGAACAGAAATGGCTTTCTCACAGTCAAGGGTCATCAAATCAAGGATTTTATCATGAATCACATTATACATCTCGTGTTTTGTGATGAGGTTGAAAACATCTCTATGTTGCAGTTTTAGATATGCTGCTAGTGCTTTATCATATTTTTTCTGATAGCAGTATAGTGAGGCTAAAGCTTCTAAGTAGATATTATTATCACCAACAGTTGTCAACAAATGCTCCAAAACCTTGTTCACTATAACACCAGTCCTGTATAAGGTAGGATTCCAGTCTTGAACTATTCTTAAGAATCCTTGCGGGTCACCATTGAGGTATTCACAGAAAATCAATTCATAGATGTGGGGGCTCAGGGCTTGTTCTGGTGTTTTGGGCACATAGGGGCTGATGGTGTGCAACTGCTTCACGTCTGAGAACTTCATTATCTGAGTCTCCCATAAAACTTTATCATTTTTGCATATCCTTGCACACAGGACGGCGGCTTCTTCGTAAAGATGCTCAGCTATCAAATAGTCCAGGTACTGCACTCCAACCGTCACCACAGAATGTTTTGCACTTTTTCCTCCAATATCCTCCAAAACTGTTATAGCTCTTTCAAATCTGCCATGTTCCATGAGCCAGTTCACTTTGTCATCGATATCATATGGACTGGCAACAACTATGTCTTTAGGAGACACAATAAAAAATCTATTTTCCTCTATTAGCATATCCAAATAGTAATCATTACAGGAATAACCTTCGTAGCATCTAATGTTGAGGCTGTCTGTTGACAGTTCACAGAATTCACAGTCTTTGTAATCTGCCACCATAAGAACAGGCCTTTGAGATTTTTGTGTTTCTGGGTCACACTCTTTGGGTACCCCTAATATAACTAGTTGATCATCCAAGGGGCCGAGTCCACTGATATAGTAGTCAGTCTGGAATGTGTACACGGGATCTACTAGGTACTCTGTAACATCTCGAGTTTGGAGTTCCACCTGGCTTCTCTTTCGTATGACGCAGATTCTGATGGTGTCTACCCAGCCAATCATGAGAGTTTTGGGAGCAGACCAGAGCAAGTTACAACGGTAGTCTTCGATGGAGCGGGTGGGGCTCTTTTCCCACTGGATGAGGCCGAGCGAGCAGCGCGCCACCAAGTCATACACTCGTACACCCACCTCACTGGCCCATGCTACAAAGCGCTCGTGCCACGCCATGGCTTGCACATAGCCCTCACACTCACACAACACGGTGCTGCGCAATCGGTTCAGAAAAGTTTTCTCATACAGTGTCAATTTATTGTCACCTGAAAATTAAAAACAAATATGTTGTACTTATCATATAAATAATATTCATGTTAATAATAAGATTTCAGAGATCTTGTTAGCAACTACACTACCCTGTTTTCTGTTCATTGAAGTGAGGATAAGCCAGTACTACCTGTGAGGAACCTCCTTCCAGATCCATTTTTGAAGTAGAAAGGGTCAATAGCCACTGACTTGACTACGCGACCCAAATTCAAGTTGTGAGTGTTGTCATCACTGTAGAGTCCGTAGACAACCACCTTCCCGTCGTCAGAACAGCTCGCGATGTATTCTCCATTCACATCCACAGAGATTTTGTTCACGGCTATAGCGTGAGCTTGAAGTTCTTTGTCCTTCCCATCTTGAGATATCGGCACTGTGTTTCCTTCATGGTCCAGTAAGTGTATCACTCCCCACTGTGTACCCAGGCAAAAAAACTTAGTGTGCACGCAAATACAACTCACTGCGTCCTTTAATAGAATGTTTTCAACATCATTTCCCATTCGATCGTATTTGAGCTTCGGTTCTTCGTCTTCGTAGTTCTCTAAACTCACTGCCATAATGTTATTTTTCTTCATGATGTTGATAATTAATACAAACAGACTTACATCACATCATTCCGATCCGAACAAGTTTATATTCTCAATCATTATATTTCGTGATTTTCCTTTGCTTCGCAATTCGCATTGTTTTTAAATTATTTCATTCAAATTGACAAGTTTGACAACACAATTTGACATTTTCAGTGTGACCAATTTTTCTCTGTGAATCTACCACAAGTTCAACCAAATAAAACTAATCTCATTCTACACAACTACAGGGCGTCCCATAGGTATGCCACATGGGAAACTACCATGGAAACTACCTTAAATATTGTAGATGGAATATTTTACTGAAAGAAGACATAATTTTATTTTAAAAAACAATTTAAACTGCATTCATAGTTTTTTAAATAGTTACATGGGTGAACGGGGAAGCGAACCCGTTACACGAGAAAAATAAATTACTTATCGTTATCATACCTACCGATCGAAAGGCTTAATCATCAGGATTTTTTTTTGCTCAATAACATAGTATCAGAAATAAAAGGAAGACAGCTTTTAACATTTGATATGAAATAGTTCATAATTTGTTGTTATATCATGATTTGATTTTTTGTTTGTTTGAATAGGCTCCGAAAGTACTGGACAGATTCTAAATTTTCCTTGATGAAAGTTAGTTCCTTCCGCATGAAAAGTTAAATTTTGTTAAATACCCGTACGAAGCCGGGGCGCACCGCTAGTGTCTTATAAACATATTTAAAAAATGTAATAATGTATTGCCATTAATAGCACTTTCCTCTAAAATGTGTCATATCATATTTTATTTTTGTTAGTTTGCGTATTATATTGTGCAAACGAGGATGAAACCCGCTGTGTAGCCCCTCCTATAAAATTAGCTCCTGTGCTATTGAATATCGCCCCACACGCATCCCTCCCAAATGACTGGGCCCATGATCTAGGGCTTTATTTATAGTAAATATGGCCTGTAATTATGAAAATGAGGTACAAAAAACTTAATTTATTATTTATGAATAATAAGATCATTATAAAAATACAGGGCGTAATCAAATTTAGCTACATGTAAATAATTGGATAATATTCATCATCATCATCACCAGCCTATAATAGTCCACTGCTGGACATAGGCCTCCCCTAATGAGCGCCATAGATGGCATTATCATTTGGGGGTTAATGCCCATAATCCCCACGCTGGGCATGCGGGTTGGGGATCACAGTTCAGTGGAGTTGTTCTGCAGAGGGCGCTGCTGCCCGCCCCCTGGTGTGTTTCCCATATTCGCCTCTTACGACACCCACGGGAAGAGATGGGGTGGTGAAATTCTATTCCGGCACCCATTATATTGGGTAATATTACTAAACCTTATTAACCGGATAGCCCTAATGTTTGGTACTGCCTGCACAGGTTTTCATTTTTTCAATTGATTATACATCTTTAATAGTCCTTGGTACTATTATGTTCGTTGGCACAATATGTTGGTTTCTAAGGTTAGCGCTCTTTACACGATAAACCGGAATGGAATTTAATGAAAAGAGTTATGCTCTTCGTAACAAATACATCCGACGGAGAACCATCGACATAGCTCTAAGAATAAGCTGAAGTCGCAGGGGGCCAGCCATATCTCGCGAAGAACCGATAACCACTGGGGTAAACGAGTTCTTGAGTGGAGACCGCGACTTGGCAAACGTAGTGTAGGACGCCCTCCGGCTAGGTGGGATGATGACCTGCGAAAGACTGCAGGCAGATGCTGGATGCGGCAAGCTGAAGACAGGACGCTATGGCATTAACCTAAAATAAGTTTTTTCTCCCAACTTGTAAAAGGTTTATTCTCAGAATCCTTGATGTACCTACGTATTATTTATTTTAAAAGGCCTGGGTAATGTACGGCGCCAAAAAAGTAGGGTCAGCAGGTCAGCAGATGTATGGAATCTTGCCATCCTTCTTTCAAATGCATTTAATATTAACCTATCATCACAATGGCAATAAAGCATTTTTTTTTAAGTTTTCTGTGAAATTCCTGTCTTGCTTGAGTGCTTGAGTATTTAGATCTTAAACTTGTATTGCCAAAATATGAAAACTTCGAAATGCCACTAGCATTTCATGCTCTGAAAAACGATCATATGGAATTGTTGTAATTGTCGAATTTGACACGGAAGCAATATTGGACTACCAGTCTCTTTCTCACAACAGTGGTCTAACGTTAGGAAAAATCAATACACACTCTTTTTATCAGCGCCCTCTTCCTGGTTTCATTGTCACGGATGCCCATTCCATTCAACGGGTTTGTTTACATGTCAGGAGAAGTCATTGTGAGATTTTTATGTTTTGCCCGTGTTTTCGACTTATTTATTGAGCAAAACTGTAATATAAATTGAAAATCATATAGAAGAGGTAGGTACCATGAAGTGTTCTGTAGCAGGCTGAGGCCTATGCCAAAGCAAAAACAGGCCGACTAACCTTACACCGGTAAGTGGCTAACATTTCGTTAAATTGGTGTCTATTGTACATTGTATTGTGATATAAAGTGTGTAAAAACCTATTATTTTGAATCATCTTTATTGTGAGCTGTAGAAACCCGCAATATTCTCAATATTTCATTCACATCGCAGACATAAAAACCGGTGCTAGTGTTGAACATCATCGAACATCGAACGTTATCGATAAATTAGGTAAGATCAGTATGGGTACCTAAGTGTAACTATTGGGCAAGTGTAGAGGATTTTTTTATTACGAAAACCATTTGAAAACCATTTTTGGATTCAAAATAAACTTTGACAAAAATATGACACACTGCCCCGTGTTGACCTTAGAGGTGCAAGTCCATCTTAACGGACTTGAACCTCTCCACACAAGACCACCGGACACAAAACCACTGATGATGTGTTGACCTTTATAAGTTACGTATTTTTTCTTGTTTTAGTTTACCAAGAAACGAAAGCCGGCGGCGGAGGGAATCGTAAGAAAATATTGGCTTAGAAAATATCCGGCCAGGAACTCAAGACATTCATGTGTGCACATTGCACTTTGAAGACAGTGCATTCAAATCAGAAAAGCCTCCAAAACGTCAGGCTATAACAAAATACAAAATATACGCGATCAATTCAGTTAAAACAGTGTTTTATTACATATCCTGCTCCTGCTTCACCTCCAGTAAACTCTCGGATCCAGCTCCAATTCCGAAAATGAGGGTTTCCTTCGATTTCTCCGGGATCCCACCATCAGATCCTGACTTGGTTCCAATGGGACCACCTCAGAAATGCGCTCTTCATAACATAGTATAAAACAAAGTCGCATCCCGCTGTCTGTCTGTCCTTCCCTATGTATGCTTAAATCATTAAAACTACGCAACGGATTTGGATGCGGTTGTTTTAAATAGATAGAGTGATTCAAGAGGTAGGTTTACATGTACCTATAATACATGCATAATATAGTAGAGGAACACTGACAATTTAAGAGGTTTCCGTGCAAAGCCGGGGCGGGTCGCTGAATCGCTGAAAAATGTAAATATCTTTTTCCGTCGCCTATAAGTAAGTTCGTTCTGACCTTACTTTACAGTGGCGCTAACTGGTGAGTACAAAAACGGTAGCCCTCATTGATACAAAAAAAAAATATACAGTTATTTATTATATTAACATAGAACCTTTCCTTTTTTGATGTCGATTAAAAAGACAAGCTCGTCCATCGATATAATGTTATCGACTAGACGAACAAGTGAACATCCCTAATCCGCCATGTTGTTCTACCGATTTGTTTACATAGGTATCCAAGGAAAGTACATGCTTAGGGCACTTCCATAGACAATCGTTTTTCTGAGATTTCATGTAATCATTAATCAATCAATTTCTTAAGTTAAGTAGCTAAACTAAAACCACTTTAGATATAGAGGTAGAAGTAGGTAGAAAGAGCACATGGCGCACGGGGCGCCCCCCGCGCCGTCGTCTGCGCAGCGTTGGCACATCGTCATACAATGCTTGTTCAGCTATGTTCAAGCAATCAAACCAACTCTCAAGCAACTTGAGCCTACATTTTTTTACAGTATTTTTACTCTGTGGTCATAATATGAGTAGCTTGGCGGGCATTTGGCGGGCTTTCCAAAAAACTTTTAACATAACAGCTGCTGACTGACTAAGTTTATAGTTATATGAACCATAAGGATTTAGCTATCTCAAAATTAATTAGTATGGATGGAAGACAAACGAGAACTTCTGAGTTTAATCCTCGGAAGTATGAAGCTCACTTATCTCTGTTCGGAAGAAAAGTTTTGGATACAATGATAAAGAAATGGGACGCAGGTACCTACAACTCATTTAATGAAATTCGACAATAATGTATAGAATTTGGTCCAAAATGAGAGGTTTTTCCTCCACTGATAAGACTCTTCGGAAACGAAAGGGCATAGTTGACGTTTATTTCTGGCAAAAGTTAATTAAATTCTATCCAAGGTTTTTGTTATTGTTTGTTCTAATAACTAGGTATAAATTAGGACACTATAATATACTTATAAGTCAAATTAGTGTGTACCAACGCTTCTTTCATCTTTTTTAGATGGAATATTAACATGGAAATGGCTTAAGATCATATTTAACTTTATAGCTTGATTAATAAAACACTATTGTGGCTGACGAAATCTAATTTTTATTAAACTTTATTATTATCGAATCTAGTGATCTGGCTGGTTGGTGTATGTAATCTTCGTAACGGACATAGGCTAGGTACCACATACCATATTCATTTAAATCGCCAGCTTTAGCAATAAATTCATAGTTACCACCAATTCGATCGAATAATACCTTTCTGTATGAGCTCGACATGATCAGCTGTTGGCTACTTTCAGTTGGTATGATCCGAGTAGGTATCTAGTCTACCAATAAGATAAGATGTTGTCTTAATCTGGGAAACGTCTCAAGACCTGGTAATTCAGCAGCCATATTTTGAAATGCTACTCGTTGTCGATTAAGACAATATTGTCGTACGTATTCAACCAGAACAGTTCACATCTTCTCCATATTGCAAGTTTCTTAAGAGAGGATGCAGAGCATTTGGGTTTTCGGTAATGGAAACATGAAATGCATTTATTGGTGCAGTTGTTATCATGCAAAGTGGGAAAACAATCGAGGATGTTGTGCACATAGGTACATGAATTATTAAGGCATAACCCAAGTAGCACAAACCTGCATTATAAGATATCACACAAGGTCCACGTCGGTAACTTCAGCGTTTAAGAAGAGTTATTAGAGTACACTCGAGCTGCAATAGCTCACAATTACGCATTCGGCTGTATATAAGCACTATATGGCGTCACGGAGACAACACTGTAATGTTGCGAGTGTTAATATAGTGTTACAGTTCAGTGTTATACAGCTTTTAGGAATCAATAATACTATCAGCTGCATTATAGCACTTTAATGGACCAATACAAGCCTTCTATTCAGCTATATTCTGAAAAGAAGGCCACATGTGGCCCTTAAAACGCTTGCATTTTAAGAAAGAACATGTGAACTACTATAATGCTTGCAGTTATACTGTGACTCCAATTAACAACAATATAATTCGTCTTGCTGCACAAAGTGGAACTTTAATTATGTTAATCAGCTTGTTACATGCAATCGTATAATAGCACTATAACAGCCCACATGATCACTATGGGTGAATTCTTATGATGCTAAAATATAGCAAACTGCTTAATGCAAGTGACCCAAGATCCCGGTTAGAGCTGAATACTTGTACTTGCGTAGGCAATTAATCTACTAATGCAGTTAAATGAGTTCATGAAGACTGTTTATTTCAGCGCCCCGTATAGGATCATATAGACTTGTGGTATTTAATATCGAAATGTAGAAATATAAACGTAGAACAGGAGGAATACGCCGAAAAATTACTGCAGAATACTTGAGAATTTTAAATAGAGATACGGGAACACTGATCAAGCTACACGTTTGATGAATAATGAGTCAAGGGGGAGTAAAATTTTAGAACGGCAGGGTTCCCGATCCGCAACTGTTTGTGTAGAAGGACGTGCAGATTTAGATGGACAGAGCTCTGCAAGTATACAGCAAATATTAGAAGATAGTGGTTCCGTATCTTGCAGTAATGACAGATACCTAGATATCTCTAATGTTTCTGAAAATTCAGACAGTGACAGTGTGTGTACTGAATATGATAAACAAGAAAAATGACGTGAAAACATAAGCAAATGGGCAATTGAAAAAATATATCTTATTATTTTTATTTATTTTTTATTATTAATATTGCATATATCAAGCTTCGCTAACATAGCGGCTTGATTGGAAAGAATGGTTTGTATATCTCCCGTGTTGATAACTTGTAGTGTGTCTTGCTGCTGGAGTGCTTTTTCGCTGGCAGACGTTTGTGAATTATCCTGTAATATAAAGTAAGTAGGTATATGACTAAATAATAAAATAATAAATATGAAGGACGTTACACACAGCGCTTTAATTTAATTTTATAAATTACGGATCCCTAAATTTTCTACAGAGTTTAGTGGTTCACTGTAAAATATTTGCGTACTTGTTACCCGCTATTAAGCTTTTCATGAATCTGTGGCTGACTTGTTTCACACAAGAACTACTCTTGTCAGCTCATTGCTGATGTATGTACCACGAGTGAATACTTATACAGCCCATAGCATTTAATTGTGATTACTAGAGTGCACATTGCTTGTCTGCCATTTTTATGTTCTAACCTATGAATATGAATATATTTACAGTTTATATCTTTCTCTACAACGAAAATAACAACTGGATTTGAAGAGAAAATCTGTGATTTATGAGTAAACAGCTTATTGTCAAATAACATGGACAGAATAACAAGATTTCTGTTTTATTTTTTTATCATCATCAGCTCATTTTAAATTATAATTTTCAAGTAAACGGTACTATTTTGAGAGCGCATGAAAATTTTCATCTATATTTATATGATATTTGACAGTAAAAATGCTTTCCCATTCGAATTTTACGCGTTTAGAAGAAAAACTCAAGATTTTACTTACCGAAAACAATATCAACATCACAAAACACTTGTCAAATTGTTTCACTTGGTAGCAAGTAGGGGCGAGAACGTGAAAATTATTCACAATTTTGCAACTTGTGAATTTTCAACTCCATAAAAGCGTTATTAAGATCCTGGTCTGTACTTTGTGCTGTATAATAGGTAACACAAACTCTGATAATCAGCATTGTGCTGTATAATAGGTAACACATACTTTGATATTCAGCCAATGTTCAGCTCTTGGGGTGACTGTTACCTTTAATAATGCTCAAATAATGCTGATATACAGCAATCAGTTACGTTATTCAGCCTATAGCTGTTTAATTTGTGCCCAAATCAGAGTTATATCAGCTGAAACAGCGCTGCTAACGCTCTTATTCAGCAGACTTGTACAGCTAAGGATTCTATTGTGGACAGTTATTCAGCTTTTATACAGCACTTTTGTGTTACTTGGGAAGCTAAGCCTGGTACGAAGATAAGATAAGATATATTACGACTAAGGTTGGTATCCAACAGCCTGATTATTCTGATTTCTCCCGCCAAAATAGTTTTTTATTATTGAAGCTTTATTGAGTTTAATAAGATATTATGATCGTCATGTTCCATGAGATTCGTACCTACTTGGAACGTATACCTGTATTTTTAATTTTCAAATAACTACCTTTACTCCTATGTGCTATCCACCCTCCTAAGTACCTCTAAATGTTGTGCATGCCTGGTAGAAGTACAATATTCTATCTATAATAAGAAACTTTAAATTTGTATTAGTGTTAATGTTTTATTGTGTGTATTGTGTGCATTGCCATAGATATAAATAAATCTAAATTAATTTCGTTAAATCTCTTAGTTGAAATACTTATAAGCATTGTTTGACGTAGGTAGAGTACTTTAAAGTAAGAACAAACGTGACCGTAAGGACAGATTTTTTTTTCGCACAAATCTCATCAGTGGATTCTTTTGGACCAATTTCGCCCATTGTCCAGGTTATATAGGTAAATTTTAATTGTCCTACCTATAGTAGTCGCCACCTACCTTAGGCAGGACAATGAAATATTACGGAAAAAAAATTGTCGGAACCTATCTAGTATCGTATCTTTATATAGAGGTTTTCTAAACTATCGTCTTTTCAGATAAAAATAGGACTTTAAATCGAAATTGTCCCACGTACCAACCACGGCTGCCTACTCCACAATTACCAAAAAGCAAGAAAATATTAAAGTAGGTAACATAATGCGTGGGTACTAATGTAAAAGTTATTATTATGTTTGTTTTATTTTATTAGTATTCTGCCCAAAATAAATTCATGGGACTAGAATAGAATAGAAATACTTTATTATAGGTACCATAATTATACTTACCTACATAAATAAAGAGAACATTACAAACAGACATGCTTAAAGTAGAGGAAGTACAAAAAGTGGCCTTATCGCTATGAGCGATGTCTTCCTGGTAGGTAACCTTGATTGGGATGGACCGGACATGAAGAAACACTGACATTTTCATTTTCAGATTTCAGAGCAAAGAGCCTCTGCTCTCTCAGCTCTTACAATATCCTCCAATAGTAATAGAAACGGCAACTGGCACGAACATGATTGAACATGAACCATTCGACTTACATCTTATTCAGAATTCTACCGTGCCTACAGCTAACGACCTATTGAAAATTGTAAAACCGAAAAGAGATGTAAGACTGGATCAAGATGAATCCTCGGCCAGTTTTTGCAAAAAAGATGATGAAAGTAGAGATGGATTAAACATTCATGAACTTTGTAACCTACCTGATGATGGTAGTGATGAATACATTGTAAAGAAAGTAACATCAGTGCCCGTATCTAGAGTAAACTGGGATGACATGTTCGACTACGATCTGCTTCCGGAGGCAGCTACTAATGCTAAGCTCATGATACAACAAAATTCTACGAGCACCACATTTGATAATTCTGGCCACGACGCTACCAAAGACGACGTTGTAAAAGTTAAAGACAATGAGCATTCCAAGAAAATAGAAGTTAAAGTAACTCATGACAAAAAATCTAAAAGGAAAACTGAGGCTAAAGTTACCGATACGATTCCTAAGAAAGTCATGAAAATAACTGAAGCGGCCAAACCCAATTTTCGTAAACAAAAGTATACAAAGACAGTTAAAAACTGGCTGAATGATGTGGACCTGAATAATCCAGTTTTAGAATCAGAAACACCTAGTTCAAAAGAACCACTATTTTGTAAGAATAACGATATAAGTATTATGGTTAATGATATCCAACCAAAAATGAATAAGAATGAAAATATTGTTATTGAAAAAGTCAAACCAAAACCTAATAACAAAAAAGTTGTGCAAGCGCAACTGGCTAACAAAGATGGCATCATGAAATTCGATAAACCGAAAGAAAAACAAGAAACTGAAGTATCATCGTCTAAAATGGAAAATACTAATACTGTAAAAGCTAAAGAGAAGAAGGTTAAAGCGAAATTCATTGCACCCATTAGGTCTCAGGTTCCCGTGAAGGAAGTTAGCTACGAAATCGTTACCGTTGATCACACCAATATTCGAGATTACAGTAGTCTCTGTCGCATTGAGAACAATAATGTTATTGTTGTTCTTGTTTATAGGTAACTAATAAAACGCCTTTCCTTTTTGTTGCACCATTTTCATTGGTCATTCATAAGTAATGATTGACAATCCACACAGGATCACCTAGCCTTAAGCTTAGTAGAGCTTGTGTTATGGGTACTACAAATAACTACTAGTAAAAACTTATCAAAGGTCTTTCATTGCAGTAATGGGTTTTCACAACTAAACATGCACTATACTGAAGATTCTTGCATTCCTGAAGGTGTCATGGTCAATATCGAAGAAGAATACTACTACTTCAAGGGCGCCCATGAAAGTTTCAAGTACAATGCTATTAATTTAATCTTACCTTTGTCACCCTTTGTTCTATCTACCTACGTTATTTATTTTCTTCTTCTTATATTGATTATTTATCTCCTAATACACACCGTCACTTTTTCATTCTTTTTCAGAGATGTTATTGCAAAACTTCTAGAGGACAACAAGGTTCTTTGTTACGAAGGCAAAAGCCTACTTATTCATCTCAAATCAAACTTCGGTTTAGAATTCACGAATCTCAACATAATTGACACCAAGGTGATTGATATCTTTTCAGCATTTCGCATAAATGTAAAAGTAGAATAGAGCTCAAAGATTGTATAAATTGTCTACAGATTGGTGGAAGTCTCCTAGATCCAGATGATCCACCAGAAAACCTTTCAGACCTTCAGAAGCTGTTGTCTTACACACCAGAGTACACGATTGCAACAGAATGCACGCTGCAGAAGACTGCATGGTATCTCACTCTCCTAGACAAATGTGGAGTCAGACTGACCAGTTTGCTGAAGGAAAATGGTTTATGGAATGTGTTTGTTAATATAGAGATGAAACTAATCCCTATTATAGCAGGTAGGAGAAAATCTCATGATTGTTTTTCGTGTATCTTTGGACCATTGAATTGAGGTGATTGAATTATTAAACATTATGTACAACAGAAATGGAATATCGAGGCGTAACCGTAGACATGCAGAAGCTCAGATCAATGGAGGACATCATCCTTTCGAAGATGATAGAGGTGGAACAAGAGTGCTACAAGGCAGCCGGCAAGTCGTTCCAGATAAACTCAGCTGTGCAGATCCGCGGCATCATTTACGACGAGCTACAGCTTGATACTAAGTGCAACGTCAAGATTAAAGAGACAATCAGCAAAGGGGCTAAGTCCACCTCTGAAACTATGGTGGTTCCCTTTATATATTTTTTTATTTCTATTTGATATTGCTCGATGATTTATGTTATGATGATTCATATGTTTGTTTCACAGCTTAAAAGTCTGGTTTCCGTGCACCCGCTGCCGAGACTTATCTTAGAGTACCGTCACTTGCACAAGGCGCATGCCACCTTCCTGGTCGGTATTGCTCAGCACGTTAAAGACGGGGTTGTAAGACCCACATGGTAATTTGCATATATTTTCTATTTATCGCAAGATTTCGTTGATTATCAGTATGGAGATTCAGTTGTATTTATTAGATGTCTAGACGATTTTTTTTTAATTTTAATACAATATTTTAAATGAATATTTTTGAAAGATGCATTTAATGTGATTAGGTACTATTAAAATTATCCATAAGTAAATTGCTATGTATTATTTTGAATTTAATTTTACAGAATTAGTTCATGGCTTGTAATATTGGTTTTGTCAATTAAATGTAGGTAGTAGGTATAGGTACAGTATCGTTCTCTCGATTTAATGATTTTGGTTTTTAGGGTGCAAACGGCTGCGGCAACGGGACGCATCGCCTCCAACAATCCGAATCTGCAAGCGATACCCAAAGCTCCCTTCAGTCTCATATTGTTCCCTGATCAGAATAACTCTGGTAACTTCCATTGTCATCTTCAACCGTTTAGTTACAGATCTAGTCATCTACCTTCTTATTTTGGAGTAGGTATTTAGGACTCCGATAAACTTGCCTTTTGCCATATTAGGGTGTCGAGGTCGACAAACCTTTTTCAAAACCTTTGAGTATTGATTTGTCTGTCCTTTTTTAAATTTTTTATATCTAAGCAAATGCTGCAGCTATTAACATGAAATAAAAATACATATCGTGCGCCTGTGCAGATTTAAAGATAAACAATGGGGAACAGTAAATTTTTCGACCTTTTAAAAATACCTCAACTAGTATGAAACCGAAGTATAAATCCATTCGGTGGGGTAGATCTCTCTTTTTATACAATTTCTAAAAAGTTCATTTCAGATTTATCTATTTTTCTGTACAATAAAGATATCTATCAACGCCTGGTTAATTTCAGAATGATCGCTCTACAAATTTCAGAGTTATAGGTACTGTGGTTATAGGGTAAAAAGTAAAAGTCATTTATTTGCAAAACAAAACAAATTAAAAAGGTGACAAATGGGAGGAGATTTTGTACTCTTGTAATTTTCCCTATGATGATCCTCGCAAGGTAACCAGACGCTGAGCATCCGGTCCGTGTACACATCCCGCGCGGGCTGGTCGCTGCTGGCCGCGGACTTCCATCACGTGGAGTGCCGCGTGTTCGCGCACTGCGCCGCCGACGCCGCGCTGGCGGACGCGCTGCGTGCTGGCGGGGACTTGTTCCGGACGCTGGCTGCTAAGTGGTAAGCCACAGGTAAACTGTCCCATCGGATCGACGGATTATTCGGGTTATTCCCGCTCGTCCCCTCGCTTCGTCCCCTGAGGGGACCAGCGGGAAGTTTACTTCCCGCTCGTCCCCCTTTTAGAATTGGTACCAAAATGGTTTACACACTAGAAGTGAATATTACTAAGTAAAAACAAAAAGCTTATACAAGGTGTAACAAAATATGTGTACTAAGCCGAAGGGGGAGGTTTCAGACCCCAATGGTGATCAGTTGTGAGGGGGAGAAAATTAAAAATTCCTATTTTAATTATCCTATTTTTTTTATTTTTTTTTCCTTTTTTATTTCATTATCCGGGTAACCTATACATACCTACTACCACTGCAGGTAGGTAGGTATTTATCTTCGTAGAGTTCAGCTATGGCGGAGCGGGAGACTACCTAATCTATCTATCTATCTATTATTTACTCTACATCTATGCCCATACTGATACCAGTTGTATATCAGATAGATAAGAAAGTTCACAAACATAGACAGCATACAAACAAACATAGAAATACCTCGTATTATATAAAGCTTTTTGTTTTATAGTCACATCTAGCACAGTGTACATATAGACAGTGTGGAAACTACCTACAAACGCTCGAAACGGCTCACTCACACAAGCATGCGCATCTACGAGAGCTCTAAGGGGTTTTCGCAGTGCTGTCAGTAGCGATTGTCGCGTCGCGATGAGCGGCCATGCGTAATTTAGTTTTTTGAAAAATGCTCGATTATTTTGCGTTGTATACAGCTGTGTGAACTCAGTTTCATCGAAACCGGAGCTTTCGTATTTTAAACTTCCTGCATTAGTATGTAACAAAAATGTACTATCATTATTTTTGTTATCGAATAATGAGTCCGTGTAATTGATCATAATGAATTCTTGAATTTATTTGAAAATCCAGAATGAAGGCGGTTTAAAGGTTGTTTAAAGTCGATAGGTAGAATGAGAATATTTTATACAAAAATTCCTATAGGTAATAAAGAATTTCGACGTGTCGTAGTAGACGCAAGTACTTTTATTTGAATCATTTGTAATAATTAAGAATAAACATATTATGAAATGTTTTTTAATTACTAGGTAGGAATCACACGCATTTTCGTATATTGAAACACGGTACGGTTTGCAGCCGCTCATGAGCGTTGCCCACGCGCCACCTGCGCTGCAGTGTTTGCGCGCGCCGCCGCCCCGTAAAGTTACAACCCTATTGCTATAATAGAGCGTAGGTATTTATTTCATCAACTAGGCTTAGTTTCGATACTGGTCATATGTGTACTGTGCATCTAGTGTGTTAACCATTTCGGTATTTTTATATGTTGATTATCTTATACTATTATTGTAAAATAAAAACAATAACAACTTGATTTAAATTGTTCAATATTAAAATTAAAATTCCTTAAGATAACTTAAAGATATTCTTTTAAAAGTTAATGTAATATTATACCTAGTAATTAATATTTATGTTTTATGTTTCAAGTTGAGTACTAAATATGTTCTGATTTTATTCAAAAATATCCGCATAATATCCCCTGAGGGGACCAACGGGAAGTAAACTTCCCGTTCGTCCCCATCGGGGCCAGCGGGAAGTTTCCTTCCCGTTCGTCCCCTCAGGGGACGAAGCGAGGGGACGAGCGGGAATAACCCGATTATTCCCCCTGCGTCGACACAACTCTGCATCGACGATAAAAAATCTACGAACCTGCTGAACTCTATCGATGTGATCGATGATCTGATCATGCAAAATAGTGATTTTACACGTGTGACAAGTTATTGCACTAACACTCTCGCTCAGTTTGCGAGTAGTGTTGAAAGTCTGTCGGAGAGGTGCTGAAATCATTTTTTGCGCTGACATTCAAAATGTATTTTTCCGGCTCTGAAAGACTAATGCATAAAGGCCATAATTAAGATTTGTATCGTATGGTTGGGAAAAGACAGCCCCATGCCATCCAATTTGCATGAATTTCACAATATACAAGCTACGTTACTTTTTCTACAACTTTTCTCTGCGGGGCTCAAACGTGGCTTTATCTTCCGATTAGTAGGTACCTACTTAATGTATGCCATAGAAGCTTCGTCATGTGTCAGGTTGAGCAAGCCCGAAAGCGAGATATCCTCGGAGGAGCGCGAGCGCACGAAACGCATTGTGTACGCGAGTCTGTACGGAGCCGGCTGTCGGAAGCTGATGGACATTCTCGGAGTCACGTACGAACAGACGCTGGCTATCATCGCCAGTTTCAACAGTAAGAATAACCTAGCTCGTTAATTTTACTGTACCTACAAAGACTGTTTAAACAAGCAATCGATTACAATTTTAGTTTTGATAATGTTCAAAGCTGACACGGTACCATTGTAAGGCTCTCCGAGCTTTTGAGGGATTTCATTCTGCTTAATTTTTACTTCCTCCCGAAGTGTCTGGCCGTTGTCATCCGTTGTGCTATTCATCTAGTAGCTAGTTAGCCAGGTTTTAGAGACCCAAGACTTTCTTTCAAAAAATCTCATCTCCCAGGAACATTTCCATCACTAAAAAGCTTCGGGCGTTCAGTGGTGTCCCGCTGCGAGCAGAACGGCGGGCGCCTGTCGACGCTGTGCGGCCGCGCGCGGCGGTTCAAGCACATGACCAGCCACGACTACCAGCTCAGGGCACAGGCTGAGCGGCAGGCTATCAACTTCGTCGTCCAAGGTGGGAGGACGTAACTCTATCTCTTTAATCTATTATTATGTTGGAACCAGATTTTAGAAACAAAATACTTGCCAAGTCGACTGAAGACGGAATATCGTTCTATAGGGTCTTTGTTCTATCTATTCAAAGACTTGGCTCTATTCATACCCTTAAATGTCCTGCCTCATTGGCTTTATAAATTATGTTCTCTGACACCATTTCCAATAATTTACCCTCTCTCTCTCTCTCTCTGTCAGGGTCAGCGGCGGACATCTGCAAGCTGGCCATGGTAGCGACGCGGGAGCGGCTGCGCGCGCGCTGCGCGGCCGGCGCGCGCCTGCTGCTGCAGATACACGACGAGCTGGTGTGGGAGGTGCGGGACGACCACGTGCCCGCCGCTGCTGGTGACTATACCTATCCTGCATATACCTTGTTCCACAGCAGATGCAAGCTGTGTTGAAGTAGAGGTGGGTCCTCAGCTAGCACGTGGGGACGGCTGCTGGTAGCTATAGCTACCCTACATATACCTTGTTCCACAGCAGACATCTGCAAGCTAGCTAGTGCTGCCCGACGAGTAGCGGTGGTTCCTCCGCCAGCACGTGGGAATTTTATTCATACTCTATATTTATTCGTAGCTCCTTGAACTTTTGTGTGACACGAAAATGAAACTAAATTTTCTGTGGCTCAATCTGCACGTATTTCATTATTTTTTTTCTGCGAAAGACTAGCAGTTATCAGAGGTTTGATTTGACACATTCCCGATGCGACAAGCTATGGTAGGTACCTACGGATCGTTTTGGTAATTATGTTATGCCCAGCCGTAGTCTAGCGTAGGTAAATGATGATGATGCTCATTGCCTCGGCGGGCTGAGGCTCCACCCCTCCCGAATAGAATCTCTGGCTTCGGCCCAGCGGCTTCACTAGCATACCTACGTAGTTACCAACTTATCTAAATGGTTTATGTACCTTCCGATAATTTTGTTTTTTAATTTCTTGACTTTCCAGTGGTAATAAAAGAAGTGATGGAAGGCTGCGGCCAGCAATGCGGCATGTCCACGCCGCTGCCCGTGCAGATCTACTGCGGACGGACGTGGGGAAACATGGCGGAGTACACAGCGACACAACATTAACATTTTACCTAGATTTTTGATACAAGCATGAAGTGAATGCTCTGTCAGAAACAGTCTCAGAGAACTTTATTTATTTGTCCAAAAATGTTTTGTTTAACCTATGGCGCACGGATTTAGTTCTGTTTATTGTTACCTACCTACTTCTACGTAAAGCGTGCGCTCCGTACCTACATAACGCATAGTTTTGTTTGTACCTACTTAAGTAATAAAATAGACGTAAGTTACATTATTTGTCACTTTTATTTGAAGGGTATTCGATACATATTCATAAATATTAGTAAATTGATGCAAACGAATCAACCTACTGAAAACATACATAGTAAAACTAATTATGTATCTCAACTACGGAGGTCCGAGAAAGTAATAACTTGGGGTTTTTAATAATATTTAAAGGTCCATCTATAAATAATATAAAAAATAAATATAATAAAAAAACCGACAGAGCAGTTGTTATGAATTTTGTGGTGAGTGACACAGTTCATGTTATATGTCAAGCGTGTTTTGCCGAATATGCTTTCTGTGTATTCACGTAATTGCGTGTATTTACAGAGTAATTGCTACTAGGGTTCAGTTAAAGTGTTTAATCTCTTTTTTTTATATCTGATAGACCTCCGTTTGACCACGATCTCACCTGATGGAAAGTGAAAATTCAAAAGTATTAGTACATAGGTAAATTGATTTTTTAATTTTTTCTTCTATTTTACCTCCCTCAAAATAAAGATAGAAGTAATTATAAGTCAAGAAAATATTCATAAGCAAAACATTTATTTCGTAAATTACAATTAAATAAACAAACAAACTGGTACCTATATTCACAATTGCAAAAGTAGAGCTAACTGCAGACTATTGAAAATAATCTAGAGTTCGTTCTACTGAATAAAATATTGGTTTAGATTTAGACAAATATTCAATACAAACAGTATATCCACTCCTATCCGATAGTTAAAACATTACACGATCGTATTATGTGTCAGAATGATAATTCACGAAAGCGATTGATAAGCTGGGGAAATTATTCAATCCGAGTCCTGCCATTTTGGAATCTTAAATTATGTCAATGAATAAAATAAATTTATCAAATATCATTTTCAATTTGTTCCTAGCATGACGAATACACCGCACCTATTAAGTACAGATTATAGATTTCAATAAATTAAATTCTATAGGCTAATAAAATAAGCACTTAGACAAGTTAAATTTTGTCCACTAGTGGAAAAAGTGAAAAAAAAAACACTAGTACTTTTATGTACCTATCACTTATTTGTCTAATACATGTAACTCAGCCCAATGGCCCCATAAAAAAACACTATATCACCTAGAAATATTTTATTCATTTGAGAATAATGAATCACCACCCACACCCACCCTACTTCTGGGGGTAGGCGGGGCTGGGCTGGCAATACTAAGCTTAATTAACCTAATTCTAATTCACAATGTCCCAGTTTCATGTAATTCGAAGGCAAAGCGCCCAAACCCTGAGGTAAAGCAAGGCGCGCGACACGTTGGCGCACTTTGCTACAGATTCTAAGAGTTTATAACCAAAACCCAGGTTTTGGTTCTGTTCTCTGAGTTCTTTGGTACTCGCAACCTTCAACTAAGTTAAGGAAAGCGCTACCCAATTGCGCCACCAAGTAAATACAAAGTACCTACGTGACTAGTCGAAAATCATTAGGACTACCTATGATATCCCGCACACGACGGTTTGTCTTCATAGCTTGACGCCAATCATGGTGAACAGTCTGTGATCTCTTATCTGAAACAATACAATAAAAACATATACAGGGTGGTTTTTGATAAGGGAGGGAGATGGCAAAGTCTGAAACTACCAGAGATAGAGTAAAGTCATGAAACGAGTCATGTTCTCGAATTATATGAACCAAAAAGTTATTCGGGTCAAAATAGATTCTGTTGCTGATAAGAATTAATCATTGCGAAGAAATGGCAACTCATCTACCATTCAAACTTTTTGGTCGTTAGTAAAAAAAGTAGTTCGTCTTGATCTACCCAAGTCGCCTTTAAGAGGCTATTGATCATCTATACACTGATATTTGCCGTGTGGTGCCGGCATAGAATTTCACCACCCCAACTCTTCCCGTGGGTGTCGTAAGAGGCGACTAAGGGAAACACACCGGGGGGCGGGCAGCAGCGCCCTCTGCAGAACAACTACACCGATCTGCGATCCCCAACCCGCATGCCCAGCGTGGGGATTATGGGCAATAACCCCCAAATAATGATGCCTCATTAGGGGAGGCCTATGTCTAGCAGTGGACTATTATTTTTTGTTAAATACCCGTGCGAAGCCGGGGCGGGCCGCTAGTCTACCTTTAACCCTGTAGATAGATGAGTCTTTAGGTAGAGTTACCTCAAGGTCGACGTAGGGTAGCTGCGAGTAGCCCCCGCCGCTGCGCGCCCGGTTCTCCCGGAGGATGCGCGTGCGCAGCCGGTTGCGCGGCGCCTGCGCGTGCGCCAGCATCGAGTAGCGGGACATGCGCCGCGGGAACCTGAAAAATATATTTATTTATTGCATTCATGTCCATTACAGGGTGTTACATTTTAATAGGTAGAATTTACATGAACCCTGTAAGGGCGTTGCAACATTCTGAGTTCTTAGTTTGAAAATTTTATACATTTATTCCTCATTACTACATACTTATATTTTCAAGTTAAAATCGGTATAATACACACAATTTGTAAGATTTATGCCATATTCGTCCCTAGTGTTCGGCCCACATTCTTTAAATGTCTTTGTACGTCCCGCACGATGATAGTTGTTCGTATTCGTCCCGCATACCAAAATTATTGTAGGGTACAGTTAGCGTCAAAATTATTATTTATCGACGCTACCAAAACTGCGGATCATTATAGGCTGAAGACTAAATAGTTTGTCATCTACCAGCCGATACTTACCATCACCCTTTAGTAGTGGTCATTACTTGTATGGTTAGTTTACATAATAATCAAATTCATAGCTCTCATTTACTACCTAAATCTACGAAGATTTGTATTATAATTAAAAGAAACAAATTCGCCGAGAAATATTTATTAATGTATAAATTAATGGCAATTACATCACAATGAATCACATAATCTAGATCAAATGATATCTACAAAACTTTAATATTTCTTTGAAATGAGTAATATTATGCTAAACACATTATAGGTAACTAAACTAAGACATTTTTACTAACTATCCGTCAACAGAAACCTAAGTCTTATTAAAACAAAATCTGAGGTAACGATATAAAAATTTAGGTTAAAAACTAACGCTTAATTATACTATAGATATACAGTTTGCTTTGTAAACAGTAATCAGCCTTAAAGCAACACATATTAATCAAAAACATTAGTAAAAAAATCAGTCATATAGTAACAAAGAGCGTCTCGTAATATTAGAGATAGTGATAATAGACGCGAGTAAAAAATCAACAAAAAACAAAACGAAAGTCCCCGCGCCATGAAGTCAGCTACTATTGATGTTCGCATCATTTTTGATAGTTTTCAATAAATTTATTATGTTTAGTTAAAGTTTTATTCAGTCTAGAGCTTACGCCCTCAGCTGGGTTACTTGTTAGATATATGTCGTTGTAGAAATACCACTTTCCCCTCATGCAATTATTTTCCAACCAATATGATGGTACGAAGTAGTCATTTTGATGTTTTGATAAATAGTTTTTTCAACTTGTTAGTCTTCTTTGATAAAACATAAAATAAAAAACCTTTCTCACCTTGAATTTTATGTTTTCCAATTTGAAACTACTCAAATCAGTTTTCACATTTTTCGCAACTTAGCAAATCTACATTCAAAGACCTGTGTATTGCTATGCGTTTTAGTCTCAAAATGCGAGTACTCCTTGAAATGTAACGTTGTTTGACCTAGTAATTGTTTACTGATAAGCTCAAACGCACCGCTATTGGTCGCCAAAACAACCCTTTTGTTTGCTCCCTGGGAACTTCGCAACTCCGGCAAGTGCACATCTTTTCTTATAATTATGAGAACAATTGAGCTATTACCATATGTCATAAAACAGGCGACCTTAATTTTAGAACCCACGTGCACCTGTGTTTAGTGCATTACCAGTCTTTTGCATTGACATAACGTGCGTTTTAAATTAGAATCTTGTTCATATATTTAAAATATGAAAGTCAAGTTAAGACTTATTGCTTCAACTGTACTAAAGTAACTATAAACTGCCTTTATAAAAACTTGGGCCGAACGAGGAGTAAAAAAGTAGGACGAACGAAGATTTTTTGAAATAAAATAAAATGAGGGCCGAATATGGCATACAAAGTGAGACGAAGGAAGATTTTTTGAAGTGGGCCGAACTTACTAGGGACGAATACGGCATAAATCATTTGTAAGCTTATCATAACACTTTGTAGGACATTGCAAGTGCTGGACGATCTTGTGCGTGTGTACCCCGCGCGCCGAGTGTGTCGGATATCGTATACAAATACTATAAGGGTAATTCTCATTTTTGAACTTGAAATTTCGTAAGCAAGTGAAATCGTCTTTTTAATATAATTAACGATGGTTTTGAATTCTTTTGAGCTTGCCCAAAATACAAAAAATACTCGCCGAGCTCGCAGCCTTCTAAATGCTGAAATATATGGAACTGAAAAAAAAATGCCTCCACGGCAGTGACCTCCGTTCCATGGAAGTGACATTTCCTACTTATAATCCATGGAAAGTAAAAGAAATAGCTATATGCAAAATATAAAGACAGCTTTTTTAGTCCAGAACGATCATTATTTAATAAGTAGTAGGTTTAGTGTTCTTAATAATTAGTAAGTCACATCCAATGTAATATTACTTACTTAGGTTTCGAATACTAAGTGAAGTTTAAGTATTTATTTAAAATGCAGTCATAATCAGTCTCAAACATTAAAACTGATATTTTATTTTAATACAACAACTTATACAGTAAGCTTTTCAAAAATATTCAATCACCACTCTTTGCGTATTATGCGCTGTTCTCGGTGTCATTTCAGCTACTAATTATTTCTGCATAGGTATCGTGCTCTCTTTGTTTTTTAGCTGCCTTATATAAATAGGGATTCCATCCATTACGAAAATAGCAATAAGGTAACTGATTACGAATTTTGGTTATCCAGTAACGTCACTACGTAATTACGAATTTCATAAATATTTTTTCCTTCAAAAGTTTCATTCAAGTTATTACTGTCCGAACTATGTGCCTATTAAGCGACAAATGAGTAATGAACGGCTAAATTTTATAACAGCATTATACGTATTACATAGAAAGACACATGCAGCACAGGTATTTTCTGCGGACAATTAGAGCACAAAAATAATTATTAAGTACGTTATCCACAGACGTTATATTAGTCGCGGAGAAGTAAAGGAAACACAGATAATTATCACATTAATTTATATCCTACGGAAGAAAACTCACTTGTTAAGTTTCAATATTGACCGGTTGTAGTAATGCCATACATATGTTGGCTACTTACGTAATTACGGATTTTAATGCTACAGTTACGGGTTTTTCAGAAATTTAAAATCTTTACGTAATTATGTAATTACGGAACAGAAGCCCTTCATAATAAAGCAGGGTTTTGTTTGATCCAAGTTCATCGACTTCGATCACAATCTCATTTTACCAGCCGTAGCTCCTCCGCGGGCTTTTTAGGAGCTTCTTGGGGTTTTCCTTGTAAAATATAAAAAAAACTAGGCTACGCATTCCCAAAAAACTCATTTTCGACAAAAAACACAAACACCTTCCTAAAAACACCTCAAATCCACCCCATATCCCATATAATTGTCACTTCTATGGATGACAGGTCACGTCCATGGGCAATTTTTTACCCACGGAACCGTGGAAGTGACCCCCATGGAAGGGATTTTTTTAGGTATAATCTTGGATAACATAAGCTCCAAATCAGGAACGAACATGCGAATTTAGCCATGTGTTATTAACATAAAAACACATAAAAACTACACACTCTCAAGTAAATAATCGAAAAAACATACCTCTGACGATCGACACAGATGTGACAGGTTATGCTCGACGAATTTTGAGAAAAAAAACTTGTCAAATATTATCTCGCAAACTTTACGCCGGCGACAGGAACTGACAACTAAATCGAAAGGTGTTGCTAAACACCTTGTCTATACCCCGTTTCGTTCAGCAACACGTGCGATTATTTTAGAATTATGCAAGGTGTGACATCCTTCCATGGGGGGGACAAAAATATTGATCACAAACTTTAAGCCCTAAGTTCAGTAATATTTAGTTAACTTTAGATACATTTGTTCTTATAATCAAAAAGTTAATATATTCCAGATAATTTTTATATTCGATTTTATGTAATTACTACGAAAGGTAAAGCTCAGGATTTTTTTCTTTGCATAAAACTGGTGTGATCACATACATGGAAGAGACAATTTAGAGGATATTTTTATTTATATTTTAGGAACAGTATTTATTATACATACGTTTATTTGTTGAAATAACAGTATTTTATCAACACTTTAATAACATAAATCATTATAACCTTATTTACTTATCACAAGTTAGAAAATCGTAATAACAGTAAATTTTCCGAGATTTAGGGAGTAGACATTTCAGTGGTAAATTTATCAACCCTTTTCAAAATGTATCAAATGTACGGAAATTACAAAAACTGTTTTGCGATACCATTATTACTATTTTAACATCATATATCATAAATCTGTTTTTATTATTCTTTAAATGTGTACAGGTGCACAAATGTATTATTATATATTATAGATCTCTCTGAATACAGGAGAGAAAAAAGCGAGATCAATTGTATTCGAAAAAAAATCGAAACCCAACAAAAAAAATTACCTTATCACTTTGAGTCCATGTGAAACGAGTCGTTCATACAGATCATCGTCCTCGCCGCCCCACCCCTCGAATCTGTTCGAGAAGCCGTCCACGGCCACGTACTGGTCAGCCCTGATGGCCAGCACTCCTCCCACCAGGCGCGAGTAGGGCAGCACGTATCTGAACTTATCGACGCTGGCGCTCAGGTGCCTCGGTTGCTGAGCGCAGGCGTACAGGTTGGCAGCGTCCAGGGGGAGCAAGTCCACGTCATGCAGAATGAGGCAGGGGTACTTATCAGCGATGGCGCGCTTCGCTCCGATGTTGTATAGGATGCCTTTGTTCCATGGTTTCTCGTCCCTTTGCTCAATTAAGTAAATTCTGAAGAAGATATACCATATTATTCTTATTAAATGATTGGGCTTAACTTTTCCACAGATATAGATCTAAACCTAGAAAAACGAATTTATACCCCAAAAATAAGTTTCCATAGCAATAAAGCGTGCGAAGCCGAGGGCAGAAAGAAGTTAAAAATAGTTAATGCGCGGCGATGGTAAGGTAAGCTTCGGGTCGATATCTGCCGCGTGACAAGATCATGTGTTAATTTATGTATCTAGAAAATTCAACTTACTTGTAGTGAATATTCTGTGCCCTTAAAAAGTTATGCATATAGGGCAAGAATATATCTAACTGCTTCTGCCTGTTTCTATAGGTCACCAGAATGGCAACACTGAACGCTGGGGTGCAGGGCGGAGAAAAACTTCCATTCTGGATGTTCAAAGGTGAGAATTCATTGAACTTTGTTGGTATAGCCCAGGTGTCAATACTTTGTGGATTGTTTAGGATTCCATCATATTCACAGTGTTCTTTCTTGTTAGGAAGAGACGGAATGCTTGCTCTGTAAAGCTGGGATGGTATTGCTGTCTCCGGAATGTGATCATAGTTGTAGTAGCCGTAGTAGCCAAAGAATTCACCGACTGCTATAAGGCCTAGTATGATAAGTACCACTGTTGATATATGCCGTTTCAGGATCCTATAACAAAGAGGCCTTTTAGAACATTCTCATTTTAAAATAAACATAAATACATTCAACAAGTAGCCCTACTATAATAGATTTATAAACTCGGTAACTTAAAATGTTAAATTTAGGTCCATTCCAAAATAAATCATACAATAATCATCTTGTTAATAGTAAACTAAGCAGTTGGGGATTTGTTAATGTATTTATAATAAAGGTATTTTGTTTACAACATTAGTGTAGCACAGGCTGGAAAATACTTAAAAAATTTAATCTTACAGAGACTTACTTTGTTTTTAGTTTTGACCATTTCGGCATCTGTGCAAGCAAAGGAGTACTTGAAGCAGGTAGAAACTAAACTGATCTCCATCAGAGAATATGTGCTTCAGTAGATAATATTTTGTTCCTGTAACAGTAATATAGTGTTCATAATTATAACATAATTTCTAATATCTTTTTTTAACTTGTCTTCGTTAAATATTTTTTTGTCTTTTGTTCATCAGGACCCCTCATAACCACGACCACTCTGCCAAGAGTGCATGACTAAGAAGATTATTGTTGCTTAATATCTGAAAATATACTTGTACGAGTTTTTAGGATTTAATAAAACTGTGTGCTGGTTAGCTATACCTATGCAGTTTCTCTTAAAAACATCTAGAAATATAAGATTATCTAAATAGATAATAAATAATGTCATAGGAAATACCTAATAGTTAAAATGTAGTTAAAAGTATGGGTATTTCCTATTCATTATCTGGTGCTCTATTATTCTAATTAGATATAAAATCTAGGGCAGCATAGACCACAACAATTTTCCAGTATATTAATCAAAATTAAATAGCATAACTTCATTAAAATACTTTATTGGTGCAACCTAAATAGAGGATAAAATGTAGCAAATGAATTTATCGGTAAAATTGCAGTTTTGTAGGCAATTTTGGAACTAGGTCATTATTTATTTCAGTCTTTTATTATGATAGCACAGGATGTTATGGTGCTAAAAAGGATGTGCCATAGAATAAATTATGTTGATACAGTAAGCATAACAGTAACGAGTGTGGTGAGCCAGTGCCATCCTTGTATTTCATAATATGAGTGCACTGCAAGTTCTGTTATATTAAATAGGTAGGTACCTACATTGCACACAATATTATAATGTACTCTGTGATTGCACATTAGGTACATTAAACATAAACAACGACCTCACTATGTTTTTTCCGTCGAATCGTGCGGTTATAAAATCAACAGTTCATCGCATGTTTATTTAGTTACTCTTGAGTTTCACAGAAAACCTCTTGGTACATTAATTGCAATCAAATCAACAATGCAATCACGAACGAGTTTAGATGACTGATTGTATTGGCAATCAGCTGTCAAAACAAAGTTGTCATTTGACGAACGTGTAAACAAAACAGAAAACTTTCCAAATAATATTTGATTAAATTGTGTTTGTGAAGTGAAACTTTAAACTATAAATAACTAGTGATTTATGTTGATAAATAATGGCCTTGCATCCGCATCATCAGACATTAACTCCAACAGGACTAAGTAAAGACGGTTTGGTCTGTAGGCCGCTCGACACATTTTCAGATATTACGTGGTTTATAGAACAGCCACCAGCTTGGAGAACACTTTGTAAAGAGTTAACACCGCATAGCAAAAATAAGTTGAAGAATATTGAACTAATTAACCGCAATATAAGCGACATTAGTCCTGAGGAACCGGATACGTTTTGCCATTATGATCCGGACGCGGAAGACGTATTACGTTACGACGAGAATACTTTACCTAAAACATTAGTTTGTCATGATATGGCCAATGGGTACCACGATGACAGGTAAACACCTACTTTTTTATTCATATAACACTTAGATGACTTTGTTTACTGTGCCAATTTAAAATGAGAAACACACATTTGACTACATCAATCTGATTGAACTGACGGAAGTGACTATTTGTTGACAGTTTAAAAGAGTACCGATAAAATTAGCGAGCGGAGCGTGCGCTGAAAATGTCCGAGAGATACCGGCACTGTCATGTTGGCTGACCTTGGAGCCTCATTGTCAAAATGCATTGTATGTAGGGTTCTTTATCCGAAGAGTGAAAACGGGACCCTATTATTAATTCCCCACTGTCTGAGTCGGTGTTGGCGGCGGCTAGGGTTACCATATGGAAAAATGAAAATTCCGGAGATTAAGCTTGATTTGTATTGGAAATTCCTGAGATTTAGTCGTAATTTCAATTAAAACGTAATGGAACTCTACAACCTATATTTACAATAAAATCACCTCACCACATACACGCAAGTGCAACGCACTCACACGACGATACCTACTCACCCCGCGCACCGCGACGTGCCCCACCTCCCGCCGCCCCTCAGTCAGTTCGGATACGAGTTAAAAGTTGTATATTAATAATTTTTGATATACTTATAAGAGTAAGATATAAATACCAAACTAAGAAAGGCTGGCTATGTCTTGTTCAAGTAAACTCACCGGTAAACGTTTACCTTTGAAGTCATACAATTGGTCAGAGAGACAATGCGTATGCGTATGTGGTGCCTTCGGTCAGACTTTTACTGGAAAGTTTACACGAAC
>OZ007529.1:13128946-13178723 GCA_963931895.1 Eupithecia pulchellata
GGTGGGGCGCGCCATGCCCGCGGGCCGCGCGCAGAGCCCCGAGGCGCCGCGCCCGCTGGCCGTGTCTCCGCTGGACGAGCCCGCGCTCGCAGCCCTGAGACGCGCACTGCTGGTGCAGCACCCCGCCTGCTACGTGCCAACGCACAACGACTTCGGCTGGAGAGTCAGGTGAGGGGGTTGAGGTTGTCTGTCGGTATCTCTGCTGGACGAGACTGTATACTCGCAGGCCTGCACGCCGCGCTCTGGTCGAGCAACAATAGTACCTACCCTAGGGTTGGAAGCTACTTATTTAGTCCCAAGACCGCCAATAGTGGAGGGACTAGACTTTTACCCGACTTTTCACCCCACTGTGCTTTTCATTATGAATACAAGGAAGTAAAAGGTTTTCCACTACTGCTTCTGCCTCTTCTCTTATGAGATACATCTATATCTGTAGCAGATGACCTCATTGAAATACAAACAAAATCTAAAATTCCCGCTTTCCCACTTTTTTTTATTATTTTTCTTATTCAGCCATTATCATGGTTCAATAGAAATGTGATAGCTGACAGTTGAAAACGTTTCTCTCTAGGGTTGAAAAGTATCACTTTCATTCAACCCGTTCCTCAGGCAACTTCAGACCTACTTTCCGAGTAAGAGTAATGAAAAAGTAGTTATATCACTACTTACTTACTCCTTGCACCTATGTACTTATGGGTACAAAACAAACACAACTGCCTGGATGTCCTCCCGTTATTGACGAGTGTCTGTGTCCAGGTACTACCACCTGACGCTGGGCGGCTGCCGCGTGACGTCGGTCTGCTGCCACGCGCTGATGAGCAACGAGCCCATCCTGCTGGGACACTTCGCCATCGTGCCGCTAGAGGTATTGTTATCTGCTTCATTTGTTAAATGTCTCATTCTAAAATATATTTATAACAATAGAAAATACAATAATTGTACATTGTTACCCTAGCGTTAAAAGCAACTTATTTAGTCTCTAGACGTCTCAGATTATAGATATACATATTATAGACTAACGTTACTTATACCCAAGATTAATACTGTGCTGTCAAGGAAGTAAAAGATTTTCCACTACTGCTTTTTTTCTTTATCATCAGTCATTATTTTTCACATTTAGCCATTATGACTTGACTTAACTTGTTCGTTATGGCAATATGTGACTGAATTCAGCCATTATCAAGGTTCAATAGAAATGTGATAGCTGTCAGTTGAAAACGATTCTTCTTAGTGTTGAAAAGTATTACTTTCAACCCGATACTCAGGCACTTCAGACCTACTTTCTGAGTAAAAGTAATAAAAATTATAAATAAATTAATAATGTCTTAAATTCTTAACTATAGCATAAAATTATAACCAATTAATAACTTTTAATTACTAACTATATAATATCATAAAAAAAAATAAGAAGATTAGACCACTACCGTCGTTGATCATAATCTATCGTGGACGGACCTTCTTTTTGTCACACGACAGGAAGGCGTGTCGATGATGGAGAATAGCTTATGTTACCTATCGTCAACGGCGATGCTTCTGCAGTATGGTTGCTAAATAACTTTAAAACTGTATTTTTTTTTGCTATAATTTCAGATGAGTTCCAGTACAGTTGACCAACACTAGCTCGTTCAAGATATCAAAAATACTTAAACGTATAATTTTTATCTAAACGTAACCAATTAATTTATAAGTTTACTTGTATGTTAGTAGGTGCTTAATTAAAACAATTATGAAAATGTTTTTTATTTTATTTTGGACGGCAAACCTAAACGTAAATTATGGTGGGTACCTGTGGGTACAGACCAAGCGAACGAGAGCGAGCGATCGCTACGAGTGGGATTCGACGATCGGTACCGAACGTTCAATCGCTTTCATTGTTGTGTTGTGTCTACCACATCAAACGAACGGACGCAAAACCGCGGGGGAGCGAACGAAGGCCCTCGTTCGGGCTCGCATACATTCGCAATAACAACGTCCACAGTGCAGTGGTTCGTTCGCGTTCGGTTGTTAGCCTTCGCTCGGTCTCGTTCGCTTGCTCTCTGCACTCTGTAACCACCATTTTCAGGAAACAACTATATGAATACGATTTTTATCGGATTTTATGATTCTTAATCAGGAATTACCATCTTTACAATTACAAAATAGCTCAAAGGCTTTTAAGTTAATAATATTTTCTTTTTTAATTTTATTAACAAAGAAAATTAAAATCAAAGAATATACATAAATTACTATAGTATACCATTGAAATGCGTGTAAATTCTGAAATCTGTAAATTCATATACGAACCAAGAGAATTGACATCCTCTTAACGAATTTCATATTACTGTTTCACCACTGCTTAGGTATTTGACGCATTGAAAACGACAACGGTTGACGGTAGATAACCAAAACAATACTTAGAACTACCTGCACTTCCGACGTATTCAGCTATTGTCGCTGTGGCGGCGGCGGCGGCGTCGCGTCGGCGACACATGCGCATCTGACGACATTTGAACCGTTGCGTTCGTGCTCTGTTGTGCGAATTCGTTGGTGCTCCTTAGGTAAGCTGTTCAGTTTTTTTTATAATATTCGTAGAATCCCAATCATTTTAAGAAACCTAGGCCCCTAGCCACGCAATGGTAAAAATCTCAAACATTATCTACCTAAATACTTGATCACATGTCAATATTTTTGCCTAATGTGAAGGTTCTTTTTACTTGAACTTATCGGTTGGTTTTACCAAATAGATTTAACTCAACTAAACTTGTATAGGTAATAATAAATAAGACGTTGTACTTAGGTCAATGCCATTTCTGTATTAAAATGATCACTTATTATTTTTCTTTCCTCTGAATGTGTGTCTAAATGCCGTGAAATCTCGCGAAGTTTAGGTACAAAAACCACTTTGACGTACCTATGTAAATACAAACTAAGTATTGTGTGCTGTGTAGCGAGAGATATTATATTAATGCTGAAGAGGTTTCCGCGATGGATGTGCCAGTAGGTATGGGCACATCTCTGGTGGACATCAGTTATTTTCTTACATATTGACCTGTTCTTTCCGGTTTAAAAGATCAGAAGACTGGCCGAGGTGAGTCGATGTTTACGTTGGATTCTTTTATTCCTCATACTAGATACCTAAGTGTGCTCATAGAAAAGGCTTCACTTTTTGACGGACCGGCAGTGTTATTATTAGGTATCTAGGCGGTAGTTTGTTGTAGGTAGGAATATTACAATATTATGAAAAATTAAATTAGCTACCTAATTTAATTCTTTACCATGTAAAATCATATGAGGCTCGACTTCGTTTCATTACTGCAATGTTGGGTAATTACTGTTCGTAACTTTGAATCAGAATAATTGCTGTATGTACCTATCAAGCAAAAAGTGTGTAATCTGACAATTGACTTTAACTTAGGTTACCTATATCTCGAGTATGAAGTTACAGATCTTAGGTTATTTATGTTTAGAATTGTATTTATTTTTTAATAGCATAATGGCGATTGATATCGTTTACGTCCCGTCTCCCCCGATTGCCCATACAACGGGGAATGGTAAATTTTAGCGTAAGCACACAGCTGATCGGTACTCAACTTTGCTAATAATATTATCTATGAAATAGGTTCATGTAAATTATAGTATTCTATTTCTATTCCTATTGTTTCTTAATAAAGCGGCAATAGTTATAAGTAAATCAAATCACTTTCAAAATTTCAACTATAAAATTTTTTTTTTTTTTTTTTATTTCTTTATTTATTATATATGGGAGTTTAGTCACACAGTGACTATGTCACTCCCGTAAGAGATCAATTCTTTATAAATCACACAAACTCAACAAAAATAAACATACCTAACAAATAGCCGCATGACAGTGCATGGCCACCTCCATAAGGACGTGGATAACACTATGCAGCTTACAAAACAAACTTACTTTACAACCTTACTTATCCTACATCACAGACGATGAGGATTTTTAATACTAACCAACCTACATAACCTGCAAATAAAGCTTGGCTAGCATTTTGGCTTCCTCGGAGTACGGGGAAGACAAAATGCTGTTACAAGTACCTACACTAAAACCGTACAAACATCTTAAGTCTTGTCGTTGTGCCTCATTACGGACACACTCCGTCAAAACATGGTGTACATCTTCTATCTTATTACATTCTGGACAATTTGGAGAATCGGATATTCTCATGAGAAACTTGAACTTATTCGACGGAATGTGTCCGGAGCGAAGCCTCATAATTGTTACAATTTGTCTCCTAGTCATTACATCTTCATCAAACCATGGGCTTCGGGGAGGCCGACTTTGGATAGATTTATACCAAATACCCTTTGTAAGTGAGCGCGCATCAAAATACTCATGCCACAACCGCCTACATAGCACTCGAACACTAGTCAATAACTCACTATGAATTGGTAAGCACGTATAGGTGATACCATCGCTTATCGCTTGTCTAGCGGAGCGATCAGCCTCCTCGTTGCCCATAATACCTACATGAGAAGGAACCCACTGCATTATTACCTCTTTATCTGCATTGTGCAACTGACGGATAGTTCTAAGGATATTGTAGGCTATCGGAAGTCCTCGAACACTCGAGGGCAGCCGAGCCAAATGTAAAAGCGCGCTCTTGGAGTCCGTTAGGATAATGAATTTACTGTAGTCCAAAGATGCAGCATATGACAATGCCTCCGAAATGGCTATTAATTCACAATGCATTATTGAGATATCCGCATTTATATGAAATCCAGCGGAGACATCTAACTGTGGGTCGACAAAAGCCGATCCACATCCCGAATCATCTTTCGACCCATCCGTATACAGTTGGTAATATGAACTATAGTTCTCATGTAGGTACTCAGAGCATAAATTATGTAAATTAGCTATACCTACTCGCTTCTTTGACCGAGTTAACCCACTTATTGAAGTTTTTATGTTCCGAGATAAATCGAAACTGCTTATCCAAATATCTAAAGAATACAACAACAATTTAACTTCAGAATGTATAGGTACGTTACAATATTCTTTGTGGGTTTTGACTAACAGAGGTATATTTTTCCTACTCCAATAATCACCGCGACATTGTTGATCTAATTCACCCAAAACATTAATAGTCACGTTATTCATTATAGAACTTGACCTTAGCCAAAACTTAGCTGCTAGATAGTTTCTTCGAGTAAACAATGGTTGGAGACATAGCTCACTTTCCATCACATGAATGGGTGTGGTTTTTATAAAACCACCGACAACTCTAATCGCCTGATTTTGCACTTTATCCAGTCTATTCAAACGAGTTTTCGCGCTGTTGCTATATAGAAAACAACCATAATCTAACCTGCTTCTAATAATCGAAATATAAAGCCGTCTTAAATGCTTTGGATGTATACCCCATTTAGACCCCGAAAGAACTTTGAATATATTTAAAAACTTACTGATCTTATCTATAGTTTCTTTTATATGTTTCCCCCATGATAAACTCCTATCCACCCACATACCTAAATATTTAATATTATTAACTTGTTGAATGCGCACGTTATCAATGTATAAGTATATATTAAATCTATCTAAATCCCTAGTGTACGGTCTAGTAAATACACAAACTTTTGTTTTCCTGTGGGAGATACCTAAACCCAACTGTAAAATATCGTTATTTAATGTGTTTAAACTATTTTGAATTAGAGATACTGCTTCTGTCAAATTTGAACAGCTGGTATAAAGTACAAAATCATCGGCATATTGAGATATTGACACCTGACCCTGGTTTTTACAAATACCTATAGTTATTGCGTTGAATAACAGTGGAGAAATAGGGTCACCCTGCGCAATACCGGTACCTGTAATCCTGCTCAATTGACCATCCTGTAGTTCAATAAACAACCTTCTCGAATGTAAAAATTGCCAGAGGTAATTGCACAGTGACCTACCCACTCCAAGTTTATCCAACCCATGCAAAAGACTTAAAATATTAACGTTATTATAAGCGTTATCAATATCAACAAAGCAGCCAACCGTCGCCATTCCCTTGCTAAATCCCGATTGGATTCGTGAAACCAACCTTGTCAAATTGTCCATGCAAGATCTAGACCTTCGGAAGCCTACTGTTTCCTCTGAGAAGTAATCATTTCGCTCTAAGTACCACTCGAGCCTGCGAGTGAGAATTGTATGAAGAATCTTACATAGACAAGATAACAAGGCAATTGGTCTGAACGACTTCTGAAGATTACCAAGAGCATTCGGTTTCGGTATAGGAACAATTTTTACCTCTCTCCATTGGTGCGGAACGAAACTGCACAAGACAAATCTATTATATAAAGACACTAGTATATTTTTGGCTTCATTTGAAAGATTCTTTATCATTGTGTATGAGATATCATCAGCTCCTGGTGCTGTATCAGTATCCTTAATCGTGTTCGCTAGTTCCTGTACCGTAACAGGTGATGATAAGATAGTGTTCACACTAGAGAATGTAGGAGTAGAAGGACTCACGTAATCAGGCGCCATATTACCCAGTAATGCTTCAGCTGCTTCACGTGTAATATCAGCCTTCAAAGATTTATTTCCCTTGAGCCATCTCATTTTAGTCCACATATCCCCAGCAGATGTCGCACCATCAATACCATCACAAAAGGCCTGCCACGCCTTACACTTAGCTGATCGCATTAATTTTTGAGCTGCACTTACTTTCACCTGTAACTCACTTAAGTTATCTGGAGTAGGGTTTTTCCTAAAGGTGGCAAGCGCAAGACGTCTCTCGGCTACCGCTTTCGATATATCCTGATTCCAATAAGGTTTTGGAGTGAATTTCTTACGGTCAAGCGGACTCTGACAAATTTTAACATAAGGAATAGACGCGTCAGCTGCCTTGTTGATGACTTCAATAAATGTATCATAAGCTGATTGATTATCATTTGGTAGACTATAATCCGAGAGTTCTTTCTCTACAGCTGTTTTATATTTCAACCAATCAGCTTTTTTAAAGTTACGTTTCTTTTTAATATTATTAACAGCACAAATACCAGTTTCAAGCTTAATCATAAGATGGTCACTACCCAAGTTTTCATTTAAAACTTTCCAGCTGAAATCAAGAGCAATATCAACAGATGCGAGAGATATATCAGGAGCAGTACTTTGTACTCTGTCGTTAACCAAACTAAACCTAGTATGTGTGCCGTCATTTAAGCATGTATAATTACTGTCCAAGATAGAATCAGCGATTTGATTCCCTCTTGTATCTGTTCTACTTGACCAAATACTATGATGGCCGTTAAAGTCGCCAACAATTAGTGTCTTATTAGATGATAAACTAAGCATTTGGTCCCAATCACTTTGGCTAGTTCTAGCAGATGGTGGGCAATATACTGAAATAATGCTTTCTAAGTGCTGACAATTTGATATCTTGACGCATAGAATCTCGATCTGTGAATTCGATAGAGTGACATCGAATTGTTGGGCTTTTATCGAATTATGAACCAGGACCGCCACACCGCCATGTTCATCATCTCGATCTAATCTAAATGCTTTGTATCCACTAACATTGAATTCACAGTCCGGGTTAAGCCAAGTCTCACATATTGCAGCAATGTGTATCTTCTCCTGGTTAATTAATGTTTCAAACTCAACTTTTTTGGAACGAATGCTTCGAGCATTCCATTGTAGCACATTTACAATAAGTCTTGAGTGGTTGTAATCCATAATTGTTTTATGAAATTACAACAAGGCTGATCTGCTATAAACTGCATGACAAAAGATACCAGTGCCTCTAACAAAATACTTCCACAGCCTTTTATCTTGTCTTCCCAACTCTTATTCCCATCGAATATTGCGTTCTTCAATTTTCGGAACAGAAGGTTCCATGATATCTTCTCTCTAAGTTCCGATTTATTCCCATCGTTAAGGTTCCCTGTCTCTATATCTTCTTTTACACTACCCTCTGAATCATAGTCCATTAAATCTCCCTCTAGTTCTCTTTGCGTATTTTTCCTGTTTCTCCTTTTATCCAGCATAGCCTCTTTCTTCTTTGTGTTTCTTGGGATAACCTTTGCTTTTTGAGCATAAGTCGTAGAACTGGTAGTCCCTATATCAATTAGTTCGGTGTGACTAGATGTTGAAGGATGTAATGCTTCCGGTGCCTTTGGTAGAAGTGGGTATTCATTCCTCAGCGCCCTGTCTCTTGGTTGCGGCGACGGTGGTACATAAATAGTGAAGGCTTTTTTATAAGAGCAATTAAACTCTGCCATTAACTCTCTCAGTCTTCTTTCCTTGTGATAGGCTGGACATATTTTTGACATAGCCATATGTCTTCCCATACAGTTGTTACATTTAAAAAGTATTGTCTCGCAGTTTGCATGAGGTTTTGTGCATTTAGGGCAGACAATCTTCACAGATGGACACATTCTAATTGTGTGACCAAAACGCCAGCAACGTGAGCATTGCGTGACTGGATAAGTGTAGGGGCTTACTTTAACTCTAGTATCGTAGATAAAAACATGACTGGGTAAAGATGGACCATCGAAGCATAATCTCACTGATTCACATAGTTCCCAATGTCCATCATATGTGTTTTTACGTTTTAATCTCTTTACTGCTAAAACTTCCGTCTGGCTGCTTATCTGTTGCTGGATCTCCTCATCACTAATATCGAGATCGATATTTTGAATGACCCCATAAGAACGGTCTATTTCCATGGGTCTTTGGCATTTTATTCAATTTTCATTGAAAGATTTGCATTTCACTAAAACTTCGGCACTTTCTTCGTCGGAAAATTGAATTAAAGCCTTGAAAGAATTCAGGTACTTAACTTTCAATACGTTCTTAATATTTTCCTTCTTCAACATTTTAGCTAATCCAAACTGTCGAGGGAGTGCCTCGGACCCAGTAAGACAAACTTCTATATTATCCAAAGAATATCTCATAGACTCACCATTCTCTAAGCGACCACGGGAAAATTTTTTAGTCTTCACCATACACTCATTCCATTCATCATTGTCTTCTCCTAAGCTTTCCAATAATTTCCTCTTATTAGGTATTCCCTCATTCTGCTCAGTATTATCACTTATATTCTCCATGCTCCTTGATCTTCTCTCACTTGTTCTCGCACATTTTTCATGTTCAATCTCCATGTCATCTCTCTGTATCATATCATTCTCCTCCTCAGAATTGGTATCCAAAATCGCAAAACTATTCATAATAATTGATTAGCGCGCGATCTCAAATGCAGAGAAAGTCGCACGTGATTAGCGCGCTCGGCGGCCGAGCCGCTCAAACCGGTTAGGGGTCAATCAATAACCAAACGCGTGTAGCTAACTATAAAATAATTAGTAAATATTACAGTTCATGAGATACAACCACGCTTTTGGTATGGGGCTCCCATTATTTTTGATATTTATTGCGCAAGGGAATCAGTCAACGACGTCATCTATGTTCATTAGATAGAGCCCACTGAAAGCAGAGGCTTATTTATTAGGGTTCCATTTTGAAACATCGTCTACTGAACCTTAAAAAGAAAATCCTTCAACGAAATAATGAAGTAAGGTTCATTGACATTTTCGCTTATCAATTTTTTGTATGTCAAGAGTCAAGCTGAAGTGGTCCTTGATAACATCCACTTTGCGATGAACTGATAGCATTGAATTTGTTATTCAGTCTTTATAACAAGTTAGGTATCTTACCTATGTCTGTTAGAAATAGCCTTGAACTTAGCGAGCGTAAATCAACAGAGTGCGTGAAAAAACTAAGGATAATACCACAATTACATTTTGTTAAATCTCAAGGATATTTGAAGCAGTTATCTTAATGCATTGCTGAGTTTAATCAGTTGGCTCTGAGGCACCTCTGAAAGTGGTCAGGTCTGGATGGTGTGTGGCGAAGAACTTCGCTTTTTAATCATATTTAATTTCCAAACTATTTATATGATCACCTAAGCCTAATTGTTAACATCTACTGTATCTGCATAGTGGTTTAAGTTGAATCGTTAAGTACCTACTTATAGCAAACGCTTTACAACACAATATACAGCTAACATCGCAAGGAGGAACCTTACATCTATAAATCTAGCGGTCCGCCCCGGTTTCGCATAAGTATTTACCAAAATTTGAATTTTTGCCAGAATCCCTAATTTTTTTGAAAACTTCTATAGCCTATGTTCATCGGGGAAAATTTGGGATTCTAATGGTGAAGGAATTTTTCAAATCAGTCCAGTAGTTTCAGAGCCTATTCAATTCAAACAAACAATCAAATCTTTCCTCTTTATAATATTAGTATATACAACACCTAGGTACTTAAAAGTGTAATTAAACAAAATACCTACTGGAACACCATGGAAAATCTGACGATCCTTTCATAAAGTTTGAGTAGTTATTTTTATGCAAACTCTCAGTTTGTTACATAATTATATGAATTTAAATTATATGCAATAATTCTGTTACACTCAATAAATCTATCATGTTTATTAATGTAATATGGTAGGTATAGGTACTTAAATATCCCGTGTTTATGACTTCAATGCGTCGTAAACGTTCTAGTATCACACAGGCTTGAATGTAAAACTCCAGGAATGGCGCCGGCAGTCGCGAGTTGCTGCTCCACCAGTAGTCCGGTGGGGGCCACCATTGCTGCCGCTTTGCAGTTCTTCGCAGCATCACAATGTCTGGTGCAGGAGACGTGGCCGCCGCAGGCTGATATACAAAGTACGTTTTACTTTGACTGTTTGTATTATTATAAGATTGCGTTGCTCTAACTAGGACCCATAGATTCATTCATAATGGGCCTTCAAACCGTCTGTTTTAAAAGACAACACGACATATTGGGTTTCCATTTAGCATCTAGCTAGTGTCGACACACGAACAGGAAGCATGCCTATTAAAATAGCAAAAATCAAAAGTCCAAGACACAAATAATTGACGACCTCTTTGGCACGGTGGACAAAAGTTCGCATGGGACGCAGGAGGTGGCGGGTTCGGGTCGTTTTCTATGTATAATAAAAAATATCTATCTATTGGAGACACGTTAGAGGTAGATTTGATATTTCTTTTAAAAATCAAGGAATTTTTTTTATGTATAATTATCTAATTTATTTTTTTTGTAATTCTTGATTTAAAATTAAGGACCGACAAGGAAGTAGTCTGACGTTAACAGTTCTTCTTGTGTTGTAGATGGATCAACTCTTGATTTCATAATCGTGGGTGGAGGAACTGCCGGGTCCACGTTGGCGGCAAGATTAGCTGAGATTGACAGCTTCTCGGTTCTTTTGGTTGAGGCTGGACCAGACCCCCCTCAGGAAAGTATTGTAAGCATCCTGACTCTAACACCTTTTCAATGGACACTGATTTAACAAGCACCTTCAGCGTAACGTAATTGAAGACATAATAAGTGTTTTCTTTTGTTTTTAGATACCAGCGTTCCACCCCGTGCTAATATCCAGTCCTTTCGATTGGAACTTCACAACTGTAGGCGACGGTCTCTCAGGCCAGGCGTTGGTAGAAGGAAGGCAGCTGCAGCCACGCGGTAAGATGCTCGGCGGCAGTGGATCTATCAACAACATGATCTACGCCCGGGGTTTCCCTGCTGACTACGAAGAATGGGCGGCCACAGTAGGCTCTGAGTGGACCTGGGACAACGTTCTGCCATACTTTAAGAAAACTGAGCACATGACTGATCAAAACATTATTGACAACGAGGACCTTATGCAATACCATGGACGCAACGGAGAGATTGAGGTGTCAGGACTGAAATCTGCTTCCCAGGATATCGAAGGGTTTTTAGAAGCGTTCAGAGAAATTGGTTTCAAAATTGTCGATGATATGACCAACCCGAATGAAATTGGAGCTGGCAAGTTCTCACACACGGTGAAGGACGGTAAAAGACATAGCTCGTTGACAGCATTGCTCAACAAAGCAAAAGGCAATAACTTATTTGTTCTTAAAAACGCCCTTGTGACAAAAATTCTATTTGAAAATGACAGAGCTGTCGGTGTGACAGTGCTCATTGGAGATGTTAAACTTGACTTCTACGCCAAAAAGGAAGTAGTTATTTCGGCTGGGACTTTCAACACTCCCAAATTGCTGATGCTTTCGGGCATTGGACCCAAAGAACACCTAGATAGTCTTTCTATTAACGTTGTCAAAGACTTACCAGCCGTAGGCGGCAACCTTCACGATCACGTCATGTTCCTGAACTTTGTTTTCGCAGAAAAGGGTATTTGTTTTGAGAGCCAAGCATCACTTCAGTTGGAGGTGATTAAGTATTTATACGATAGGTCTGGATCGCTAGCGAATGCTGACAGCATGGGAGCTTTGCTCGCGCTGAACGGCTCAGAAGCAAATATTCCAGATTTTGCCTTCTACCCGACTTGTACGCAGCTCGGATCTCAGTTCTACGAAGGATGCGTATCAGTGGTCGGATTTGACCGCGACATTTGTGCACAACTCGGTGCTCTGAATCAAGACCACGATCTGATCTCCATTGCAGTTGTTCTTTTGAAGCCAAAATCTAGAGGAATGGTGCGTCTGCGTTCCACAGATCCTCAAGATGATCCGGTAATTTACTCGGGAACTTTTAAAAACGCTGAAGATTTAGACGGCTTTCCCGAAGCAGTCGGTGTGGTTCACAGACTCGTGGAGACTAAATACTTCAAACAGAAGTCTGCGAAATTTGTGGATGTTAAGATAAAAGGGTGTGATGGGCTGCATGGAAGTGAAGAAGTGAAGTGCAAGGCGCGTGCGATGGCGACGTCAGCGTGGCACGCGGTAGGGACGTCTGCGATGGGGGTAGTCGTAGACGGCGAGTTGCGCGTGCAAGGGGTGAAAGCCCTGAGGGTGGTAGACGCCAGTGTCATGCCGCAGGTGTCACGAGGCAACACTAATGCGCCCGTCGTGATGATCGCTGAGAAAGCAGCGGCGTTTATTAAGAAAGCCTATGGAGTGGAATAAACGGAGTAGTTAGTTACTTATAACGATTGACTGCGGTCGCAGGCTCGCGAGGAAAGCGGTGCAAGCGCTGCCCGATGGAAATTAGGTTAGTGATTTTGACATAATTTTGTATCAGTATTCGTTTTTTTAATCTATGTAAAGTTATTTTGATTATAATGACAGCCATTGACATGCTTTTGAATTTTTATTTAAATGTAGGTATTGTTAACCTAGGTTACCTACCTTCAGTAACCTACCTAGTCGTTTTGTTGTGCTACTTATTATCAACAACTAGGTAGGTATATCTGCTAAGGTCCTCTTAATAAAACCCTGCATCTCCAGTACGTTAGGTTAATTATTTTAAAACGGAAGCCTTGCTTACTTGCGTCACTCTGCAAACAGCTAGAATTTCTCCCCGTGAAAGGGCAGCACGTACTTCAACGTAACCACCGCGTAACCCCAGGGATAGTTACGTGGTCACATGGTTATCGAGTCTTCTAACCACCTTGTTAAAGCATTACTTCTACCTTGGGTATCATTTTTATCGCCTATTCCCGATTGCACGCAACGCAACGCAACCCGCGCGTTGGTTGTGAGTGCGTTAAAAGTTACTTATAATAAGTTATTAAAAGTAACTTTTAACTTCTGCCCGCGGCTTCGCACACATATCTCCAGTTAGGTAGGTATATACATAATTCTCTATTCAGTAAGTATTTAGTTGAAGTTAGGCGAAGACACTCAGAAATATCACATTTACCTTAAGTAATTACATATGTATGTATCTATAATAATAACTTCTATGTGGAATTTGTCATGATAGAAATATTATATCTAGAAAACAAATATTCCTGATCAATAAAATATACCGGTTTAAACTTGGTTAAAACGGTATATTATTATATTGAATGCGCACCATCGTGGCATCGTGGCACAGATTTACGGGAGGTGGTCGATATTTGAAGCGATTTGAATAATTTATGTTATCTGCGGGTTTTACCCTTTTTTTCTACTTCGAGTGGCCGGTTTTTAAGGCCTTATGGTTTTTTCTTTCTTGTATTGAACCCATTAAGTAAAACACTCGCTATCATTTGAAATGAACTCTCGCTTCATTATATGATGCGTGCTATCTGGTAAGTGCTTAAATTATCCTTCTTCAATAGATCATGTAGGTAGACGGACCAATAGCCGTGCTGATAGCATCATGATGTTTCAAATGAGAAGATATGGGAGAGTCCCTATGCCCATGCATATAGTACCCATCTACAGATGAATCATTAATAAAATATTATTCATTGAGATCATGCGCAAAAAATAAGTAGGTTCGTTTTATTATATTCTACCAGACTGTTTTTGTTAATTGACAATAATTGGTTCAGGAGCTTATAGGTATGTTCAATGAAGTGATTAATCAAGTGCAAGCGCGGAATGGGTGTCGGTAACGCACGAGGAAGCTGTGGGCGCTTTCACCTGTGACGAGCGGCGCGGGGCGGGGCGGCAGCGCGCGCGCAGCCCGCTGCCGGTCGTACCGGAAGCTGTGACGTCACAGGTTCTACTGAAATTTGGTATCGTGATCTTTTGATTGCAGAATCCATGCTCAAAAGTAATTCCATTAATTTCTATAAAGATTAGTAATCAAAGTTGATGTTCAATTTAATTCACAAAGCAATCACTTTATATTGATAGGTATTGCAAGTTTATTACATATTGGCACTTACCAAATATTAAATTTCATCTGCAATAAAGTACCCAACACAATAGAACTATCAGAAGGTTTATTTATCGTCCAATTTAACTTCGTGCACTCTCCCATCTTCTGGTATATCACTTTCATGATTAAATCTTACAGATTTAAAGAAAACACGCAGGCAATTTTGAAACCTGATTCTAGCGGTCGAGGGCTCTAAATGTATTTATTACACAAATGCAGAAAACATTCCTTGCTTTCACCTGTTTTCCAGTTACAAATGTCAAGCAATATTGAGTAAAGCTAGGGTTGATATAAAGTTAGTTTTGTATTGGTAGTAGTTTCGCAGTGAAAGGTGCGCCAGGGCCTCGGCAGACGGGCTCGCAGACGCAGGTCCCTCGTGTCGCCGCAGTCAGTAGTGGAACGCACGCGGCGCGCACAAGACGTGACAAGACGCGAGACATGACGTGACCATGTCGGACACGGAGCGCTCCTCGGACAAGGCGGACGCGCCCACCGCCACCGTCTCCAGCCTCAAGTCCCAGGACTCCACTGAACATTTGATCAGTACAGCTAAAGATGTCAAGGAAAAGACTCAAAGTGTGACTTCTAAGAGTGTGGAAGCGGGGAGTGAGCCGCCCAATGGGAGGAGGCGATTGGTTGTGTTGTTGGGGCTGGGGCAGGTGGTGCTCGGGGCGCTGCTGGTGGGCGCGGGTGCTCTGGCGGTGGTGAAGGGCGCCGCCCTGGCGCGCGTGGGCGCCGGCCTCTGGGCGGGCTGCGTCGCCGTCGTCGCCGGAGTCGTCGGCGTGCTGGCCGGCATCAACGACTGCTATGGACTCTACGGAGTTGGAAGCGGGTGAGCCATTGATAGTGTAGTCCACTCTAAGATTTTAAATACTGCTTAGATATTATTTCGGACGTAGGTAGTAGGTAGGTATGGCTTTGATTAAAGAGCCAACATATCGTCAGAGATTAGGCCTTTTCTTTTTGTGTTCTTGAAGAATACCTATTACAATCAGCCGCTAAGAACAGATAGGTACCTACTTACATTAGAAAACTCATTAGGATTCGAAAGAAAGAAAAACTTTAATAAATGCCTAAACTTATTGATGGTTGCCACTGCAGACAGTAGACTCCCACTTGCAACATGATGGTACTCCATCATCAGGGGGCATCACGCCCATCGAGATGTAACCTTTGACCCCACATCTGCACAGGTCTAGAGAAAGTCGTGACGTAATGTTGAAGCTGCTTTCAAACATGGGAAATAGGCAAATTGCATATTCAAATATTCACAGACTGAATATTAGTAGTCGCGCACGAGGTTATTAAAAACGTTGCAGCTTAGTTATTTGAATAGCGCAAAGACTATTGTTCAATCGTGGTAAAATACAGGGTGAGCCAAATAGTGACGTCTTAAAAAAATTAATAAATGCCTCCCCTCGGGGGTACCCGAAAATACCTTAGGCATTTTCCCTGATTTTTCTTAGTTTTTGATTTATGATTATTTTAAGTTTGGTTCAAGAATTTTCGGATTAGTTTTTTTGTATTCCACAAATAAAAAAACTACCACCCGATTAGACATTCCTTTTAGGGTTTTTGTAATAATTATGACCCCTATAAATCTTACTTTGGCTAAAAAGTTATAAATACCTTACTCTCGTAAAAAAGTATGCATCAAACTTGAGCTAATTGCAGAATGTTGCAAACAAACTACAGATAGCTCCATTGATCCATATCAGTACCAGTTTGAAGTGTCCCCAAGATGCTGGCTGCATTGCCTCGCTGTATGACAATGCTGATGCGCTGCGTATACTGACCAGCTCTCGGGTCACACGTCGTCGCTAGAAACCTACATTAGAAAAGCAACAGTTTTACTCAAAGATTGAACTCAAATTTTAAATTGATGTAAGTAGTTCTAAATCAGAAATAACTAATATTGCATTTCCTTATTCCGCTGAAAGGCGTGGGGCGTGCGAAGTCGCGTTGAGAACTAAGTCTTAATGAATGATCAAGAAAAAGCGCGTTGAAGTCTTTTGTACTGAAAATTTGCTATAAGGTCTAAAACCAAGAAGTTATTGCAGTTTATATTGCATCGATTTTATTTCTTATCTTGTTGGTTAATAAGCTGATTGGTTGACAGTCGACACTTTTTTGTTCACACAGCCGTATAACGTGGCAAAATTCTAAGTACTTAGCAAAACACCGGGAATTCTATAAAGCAGACTAAAATGTAGGTAAATAGAAAATCGTATCGTATACTCTATATCAAAAACTATATGTTTGAGATAGCTTAGGCGAAAAGCAGTCGGAAAAAGTGAATTAAAATTTACGTAATATTAGTTTACTTATATATAGAATAAGAATTCCCGGTCTTCAACTAAGTAATTAGAACTTTGTCTCATCGAATTGGTATAAAGTTCTTTGCACATGTATTTTCTAACTTGCATTAAAGTTAGAAAATAGAAAAATATATCTACATGTCCCATAGTTAGCATATGCTGCCTGAGTTAGTATACGTAGGTATTATTATAAGTAAATCCTAAATGTAGGTAAATGTAAAAAAACGTAAATAAAGTTCCCATAAGTAACGGAACTAACGAGGAGATAGTTTGACCTCCCTCGCATTGTACATTTGTACGAACCTCTGCGTTCTGCAGACTGATGCAAATCATGATGATGAAGACACTGAGATTCTGCTGAATAACCTAATCTGCGCACGTAACGGTGTGGATGTTCCAAACACACAAACCTACATGTTTAAGTTTATATGTACTGACATGGTTCATTCCACTTTCCAAATACAAGATTTGTTGTTATCCTCCACAAAGAATACTGTAAGTAATTGTACTTACCGAAAAATAAGATTTTGGCTACAATTTAAAGTTATTCTTAGAATAACATTATTTATTTATTATTTGTTTATTTGATATAGATGATATATTGGGCCGTGTGGTGCCGGCATATAATTTCACCACCGCATCTCTTCCCGTGGGTGTCGTAAGAGGCGACTAAGGGAAACACACCGGGGGGCGGGCAGCAGCGCCCTCTGCAGAACAACTTCACCGAACTGCGATCCCCAACCCGTATGCCCAGCGTGGGGATTATGGGCATTAACCCCCAAATGATAATGCCATCTATGGCGCTATCATTTGGGCTCATTAGGGGAGGACTTTGTCCAGCAGTGGACTATTATAGGCTGGTGATGATGATGGTGTTGATATAAGTTTTAAAAGCTAGCAATTTTAAAAGCATGAAATGGCTATTATGCACCTGTAACAAGAAAAACTTTACTTTTCCTGTGAAATACTTATAGAGGTACAGTTTCGATTTTCTGGTTTTAATTCATCAAGAACCGCAACTCGATAATCGCATAATCCAAATACCATCGCAGCGATACACGATTCGCAAGTTTTAAAACGTGTTGTTTTTATCGTTATGAAACTTCAAATTACGAAATCGCAATGCAATTCTCGCGTTTACCAAAAATATTTGCGCATAATTCGGATCGATTTGGATAGCCAATTACGGACACGGCCAATTACCGATCGGCTCATTACGTAACAAATAAACAAAGTGTGTCGTGACGTGACGTGACAGACGTGACTGCTCTAATGAGACCGGCGCGTCGGGCCTCCACCAGGGCGCGCTCACTTATGGGATCCGTTCCTGGGGGGCAGGGGAAATCAATTAATTGGGCTATTTATATACATTTTTTTTCTTGCAGTTTAAACATTAGAAATTTATCTCTGTTGCTGAACATACACCGAGTGTGATTAATAATCAGCAACTAAAGTTAAATATAGATGATATACACATACTTTATGGTAAAATCCGATGTTAAAATGATCTCTTTCAGAATGTGAGCTGACAGACATTCAATGAAAATTCAAAATATATGGAAACTGCCTGTGACCACAGAATATCTACTTATACTAGTACGGCGGTCATTTTCCGAATCAAATAAATTAAAACCGGAAAAAGTCTCACACGAGACTTCTTTCCATTGTGATACTTATACTTGGTACTTTCTTGAATTCAATAATATTGTAAGAAAAGGGATTACAAACTAAAAAAATAGTGGTGGGAAATTTTTTGGTTGTTTTTATTATGCCGTATCTTTTGAGTCTATGATTATTTTAGTACATTAGGTTAGGTATTAAAACTTAGGTTATCGATAGACCTATCCCATCACAGCATTTAATCACGAACAGCGGACGAAGGGAGGATAACAAGTGGTGATCGCTTGGTCCCCACACGCCTTTCAATCCATAGAACACGGTCCTTTTCTGTCCTTAGGTCATGGATATGACAAACACATATAGGTATGTATTTCTAAATACCCTAAAGACCGAATTGAAAGTGCTTTCGCCGCCTGAATCGTCCACTCCACCGTGATGCAACACATTGCATTATTTAATTAAATCAGTTACATCACTGATGACGATGTCTTCTACAAGTCATGCACCCACTTAAGTGGCTACCACCGTTCCGTAATTAGAGAGACAAGGAAGTTGCCGATAGCTTTACGTTTTCTATCCACGTTGTAAGATACTTTTAGCAACTCCTGCCAGTTCGCTTTCTTCTTATCGAGTCTGTCGCGATTAAACCAGAACAGAATGTTTGTTATTACAAGCTTTATTGAACAAAAAGTACGAGGTATCTGTATATAAACTAAATACGTTAGGCTGATTTATGCATTTTTTCGTTGTTGGTCAATGACCTACACTACATACATCCACTGCTAAATATGTATTAATTTATTGATGTTTTACCATAACTAGCTACTCAGGAGGCAAATCGATGATTGCAATAGCGTTTTTAGAAATACCCAGAAGTAAGCTGCTGTCTCTACTGGTAGGCTTGTTCAGTCGACTCCTACGGCATCCACGGGATGAGTTGCTGGAGTCTGTTCTCACACGGCTACCGCCGCGCCCGTATTCAAAACATTATTCGATATTTATCTATTTAGACTTCATAAAAAAGACAAATGTGTGTACAATCTGCAGGGTGTTCTGGTCGTTTTCTATGTATTGTAAAATATCTATTTAATATATTGTATTAAATATCTATACATGTCATGTAATAGTATTGTATTATGTATATCAGTCATCTAGTATAGTACCCATAACACAAAGCTCTGCTTAGCTTGGGGCTAGATGATGCTGTGTGGATTGTCCGGCATTATTTATTTATTATGTATACGTCATCTGTACCCACAACACAAGCTCTTCATAGCTTGAGGCTAGCTGGCGCTGAGGGGATTGTCCAGCATAAAAAATATAAAATTACGCGACCTGGGCATATTATTATTAGTATTATTCTTCTTTATTATATCTAGGTACCATATTAATTCCGTGATCACGACAATGTGTAAACCTGGTAAAACGTCGGCCAGTATAAATGGGTAAATAAACGTGTTAGATACCCGTTAAAATGATACTAATAATAATGAAATGAAAAGCTCCAAGATCGGTTGCATACATTCTTAACCCGAACGCCTCTCGGCCGCTGCGCTCCGCTGCCTTCTGTTCCGGTGCATGCGCCGGCGCAGTATGCGTGCGCACTGCAGCACGACTGTCACTCTATCGCATACGAATACCTGCCAGATACAAAATCATACATAGGTATATCTTACTAAAATATTATATTCTAATGGTTCAGCAACGCAAAGGCGATCCTCTTGGTCCCGTAGCCTCTATGCTATGATCTTAGCATCTTTCGTAACCATATCTCGCCAGCTAGTAGACATTGGTGTCTTATTCATTCCTTATATAGATTTTTCTCAGAGGTCGTGAGTCGTCTCAATATGAAAGGTGGGAATGGTCTAGTTAGAATTTGTTTTTCTGTACCATTACAATACTTTTCGGTTCATCTTCGTGTTTTTATCTTATATTTACTATGAATTAATCGACACAAATCAATATCACTATTACAAAACTAAATTCGATCTAGTATTTACGATAGAAACAATTGAGCTAACCGTAGACTGTTGCTAACGAACTACAGCTCAACTGATCGATATCAATACCAGTAGGAAGCGTCGGTCGCCAAGACGCTGCTAGCGTTGCCTCGCTGTATGTAATTGGTGATTTCGTCGTTCTAATTAAAATAGATTACAAAATTAATAAAATATCATGCGTCAATGTCATAAAATGTTATGCACTCACAAATAAAGTCATTCAGGCATTCTTCATCTACAAACACAAATGTCTACGTATAGCTTCGGTACAAATAGGTATCAGTCTGCAAACATGACTCGTAGATAATCTATGAGACGTTTCAATAAATTTTACGTTTTATCGAATATTGAGACTTAATTCCGCATAAAATAGTGAATAGTAATGGGCGAGCACGCTGAAAGGAATGTTAAAAAGTTTATATTATATACCTACAACTAACATTTCTATGATAATTCAAGAATATAAAAGCGTAAAACGAACTTATATAGCAAGGAAATAACGGGTGAAAGTTAATTATTATTTAAAAATTTACTTAACTATATTAACAAAAATAATTTTACCTTACGTGGTATAAAACAAAAGAGTGTGTTGGTTTGTTGGTCGGCATCGCATGCTACTGGTACGAGTGACCGCTTGCATAGTTGCAGTACCATAGGTACCTATTGGTTGGAAAGCGATACAGTCAGCAGCATGCAATAGATTATTGTTGAGAAGGCAAAAATCAATCGGAAATAAATAAAATAAAGAGACTAATAGATGACTGATATACATAATACAATATTATTACATAGATAGATATTTTTTTTATTATACATAGAAAACGACCAGAATACCCTGAACAAATATCTGCAGATCGTACACATATTATGTGTCCCGAGGTGGGAATCGAACCCTTCTGCATCGCAGGCGGATCTTCGCCCATAGCGCCAAAGAGGTCGTCAAAAAAAAATACTAGATATTGGCTATTGGCTAACCTAATAGTTAAAAATAGTAGGGGGGGGGGGATTTAAAGGGTTAATTAAATAGTAAGAACTCGATATTAGATATTTACCTCGTTGTGATCCTCGTTGTATAGCAATGTTGATAAGCTGAAGTTAAATATAAATCATATGTATAGGAACCTAATATCTATACTAATATTATAAAGAGGAAAGATTTGATTGTTTGTTTGTTTGTATGTTTGTTTGTTTGTTTGTTTGTTTGTTTGTTTGTTTGTTTGTTTGAATTGAATAGGCTCCGAAACTACTGGACCGAGTTAAAAAATTCTTTCACCATTAGAATCCTTAATTTTCCGTGATGAACATAGGCTATATAATATTTTCAAAAAAGTTAGGGATCCGCATGAAAAATTCAATAATTGAACCGTGGGCTGTATATTCAACCTCTTTTTCTATTATGGCGCGTCAGAATAGAAAAAGAGGTTGTATAGCGCACGGTGCTTGCTTTTTCTCTACGGCCAGTGTCAGTTTTGGAATGTCGAGTCAATGTCAAAAACCCCAATGCTGTTAAAAAAAAGTAAAGATCCGTATGAAAACTGTGAAACCCATCGTTTTAGTGTGTATAATTTCTGAAATTTTTGTTTAATACCCGTGCGAAGCCGGGGCGGGCCGCTAGTGTTATATAAGTATGATATATCGATCTCTGAGTGTACATTGAACGGTACAAAATAAATAATGGTTACTTCCTGATCGCAGCAGGCCGGCACATTGCTCGACGCGCATGCGCTCGCCATGGGAAGTGCATTATGGAAATGTGATTATGAATGTGAGAAGTCGCTGATTTGTCCTCTGCCATCATCATTACATTTATGTTTTATCGCGAATGCATATTCAATGATTTCACGTTTTTCTAAAGACTTTTACTCCGTAGGTACTTAAATGAGGTTTCAACACCAATAAACATTTTGTGAACACTTTTATGTCACTAGATTATTATGGAAAGCAATAAATGGTAAACGATTGTACAAAACCCAGAAAGATAAAATTAAAAAGATAAAATAAAGAAAAACAATAAAATAAAGTAATCAAACTGCTACGAAACTAAAACGATTCACAACATCGTCTTCATTAAAGAAAGTCAATGGTTTTTTAAAAGCATTAATGATAGGAATATTTTTTCAAAAGTACAAAGTATGACAAAAGCAGAATCAGACAATGATCTTCGAAATTCTATGCGAATCAAAACTCATTCTTTGAAGAAGGCACAGTGCCGTTAGCACTTTAAAAAATAAATACCGTACGGTAATCATCTAAAATACGTAAATAAAGTTGTCAAATAAAACTAACGGTATGTTTAATATCACCAATAAAGTGTTTTAATAATCTATCGCAAGTGTTTTCATAATCTACGAGCCGTTCCTTCTTAAATAAAGTGTCATGATTAATTCAAACTACTAAAATTTTTCGTAAGCGAATATGTTAAGCATTTTCATTTGTTAGTATAATATTAGCAAAAGTAAAGTCAATAGGTAACCAAGTAGTAGGTAAGAATCGGGTACACACATGCATGGGTGCAAACCTCAGTAACCCTCCTCACATGAACCTATGAATAAGTACCTCCTCAGTTGATAATCGGGTAAGAAATGTAATCTACTCGTCCACTCGCCTTGAGCTACGTCGAACACTGCCTTCAGCATTCGCGAGAAAGTTACATTACACGGGAATGTTTAGGAAACTGAGCTGTCTGTTATGTAAAATCATTGTCAATCTCTAGTCCATACTCACATTTAGTAGTGGTGGGTGGGAGGTGGTACCCAATCATATCTAAAGTGAAAATTGTATTCTGTACGTCATTGCGACAAAACTAAACACTGCACATAGGTAAAAAACGCAACAAAAACATAGACATTTACCAAAGTACAGACACGGAATACTTAGTGTAGGATGCCCTGGTAGGATAACGATCTGCGAAAGACGGCAAACGTTGAATATGGCAACTGGAGACAAGGCGCTATGGGGATCATTAGGGGAGGCCTATGTCCAAACTGCCGTGCCGCCGTGTGCTGCCGTGTGGTGCCGGCATAGAATTTCACCACCCCAACTCTTACCGTGGGTGTCGTGAGAGGCGACTAAGGGAATCACAGCGGGGGGCGGGCAGCAGCGCCCTCTGCAGAACAACTACACCGAACTGCGATCTCCAACCCGCATGCCCAGCGTGGGGATTATGGGCAATAACCCCCAAATAATGATGCCATCTATGGCGCTCATTAGGGGAGGCCTATGTCCAGCAGTGGACTATTATAGGCTGGTGATGTTGATGATGTTGTTGTATGTCCAAACAAATGCACTCCAGTCGATCTTTGCTCCCTGACTATTGGTTGGTGTCCATGCGCGTGGCTGAAACGTAGCCGACATCGTGATAAGAAATGATTGGCAAGATCGAAGAGCATCAGCATTATAATTACGAGGAGTGAAAGTCTGGAGATTAATATCTAAAATTATTACCAACGTGTGCCGGACAGCGGAGAAGTAGGCTCTTATAAACGTATACCCAACTACTTAAACTTTATTTCTAGTGGCAGGTACTTTAGTTGAGTTTCCTAATTTTTGGCGCTTTAGTCGATAAGCACCTTTAATTTAGAGAGTTTTATTTTTTTTTACACTTAAACTACCTAACGACAAAATGTGTGCTTATTCGACTATCCGAAAAGCGTTCGATCCATTACATCTCTATAAACACTCTCGCTCACAATAGCGTACAGTAATATGAAGAAAATATTAAAATCATAAAGTGTCCGTATTTACGCAAACACATGAAAACAAAAAAAAAATCATAGTTCTATTCTCGAACGGTGGTTATTCGTAGTTTCCCAATAAAAAAGAGTTTGATTTATGAAAGAAGGATTTATGCCATATTCGTCCGTAAAAGAGACCGAAGGAGTTGAGTTCTATCTACAGCTGTATGTTCGTTGCAGGAGTCCGCTGCTGACCGGGTTCCTGGCGCTCTCGCTGCTGTGCCTCGCGTGCGGGAACAGTGCGGCCGTGCTGGCGGCCAGCGGCCTGCAGCGCGACTCCCTGCGCCAGCCGCCGCAGCCCGCCAGCTTCCATGTGAGTACTCTCACCACTGCCTCACTCACTGGAGTGCCAGTGGACCGGCGGTAGATGTTGTATCGCAGGATAGTCACGCGTTACATATAACTGTTTAAGAGTGAAGAACTCTGGAAGGTATAGTTTAGAAAAGCTTTGAAATCTTCGCATAGGCGAGTAGGTTATTTTGGTTAATCATCTCGTGGAGGTCGTGGTCGTGTGTCTGTAAATATTTATGAAAATATTTAGCGGATATTAACTTCATATGTGTGTGTGAAGTCTTAGGCAATTGCTATTTCTTTTAAAGTCAGCAGATAAACATATTAGCGAATCTATAATTCCTTTTATCTCCAGATTCCCAATTCACACGTCTTTCATCTTGGACATTGAAAGACCTTTCAGACGCGATCCCACAGCCTATAGAAAAGACTTAGAAATTATCGTAGGTTGTCTGACGGCGGCATTCCAGCAGCATTGAAGCTTTCTATCAAGAAAGCCCACCCGGGCTTTGCACAGAAGGCAGAGCAGTTTGAAAGATCTTTCGAAGAGTAATTCCGTTGTAAATTGTTGTTATACATAAATCTTCATTGGTTTACGCGGGCCACGCTAAAGTATAACTCCTGTTGTCAGTGCCATATTTTTCCGCAGTCTTCAATCCTCTTCATATTTCAGGAAATTAAACAACGCCGTATTTGTCTAACCTATCGCGCTATCGCTATCTAACCTATCGCGTTCAGTCAGACAGACGAAAAGACGCGGGCGGGCTCTCGGTTTTATGTCGTTGAGAAGCTTCAAAATGGATTAGCTTATGTACCAGGAACTATTTACTAGGCACTTCATTTTACAAGCAAATTGCCAGGAACAGGAAGAAACTAATGCTGAATTTAAGGTTGCCGCACAACTGTCTACTAGGGATCATTATGGTCACCACCACAACTCAAGTTTTTTTATTATTCTTTGTGTGAAGATCTTATTTCAATATTTTCAACGCACACCTAAAACTACAATGCTAGTGGCAACACCATTTTTGTTTGCACTCCTTTCCAAGTTGATGTCTGCCATGCCATGTAAATCCTGTAACACTGTTGAAAAAGATGAAAAAGTGCGATAAGAGTAAATGCATACTGTGTAAGATAAAATGCATGAGCTACACGGTAGATACATAACAAATTTATTTTACACACACACATACAATTTAGGCAATAGATTTAAATAATCATACCAACATTTACAAAGGCGAGTCTTAAAAATAACTATGTGCAGGTAGATTGCGACAACCTTAACTATGATTATAAGAGAAATCAGAAAGCTTTATAACTAAGTCTTGATTACTTTATATTAATTATACTTATTAACTCGTAAAAAGCTCTGTGTAATTAACTCATAACTGCTTCTCTAGCATCCTGACAATTCATCATAAACTCTGCTCCTTTATCTTATGTTCATACTTCTATTATACACTAACAAGAAATCCTTAAATCAGCTTCTGTGAACATAATAAAAGTATTCAAGTAAATATATGAAATGGAACCTGAACCAGTATGTTATTATAGGCAAGAATAGGACATGAGGACACGAGAAATAAAACCCAATAAGCAGCAATATAATTATGTATCATAGACTAAAATGTGTGTAAAACTTTCAAATGTCATTGGTATTGAAGTTTATAATGAGCTCCCGTTTTATTTTAAATCTATTAAAATTATTCTAGTTATTCTAAAAATTACTAATTAATTAGAGAGAAAACAGTGTATACATAAAACAGTACTTGAAAAATAACCACAACTTTTTCGATGCCAATACTTTTAAATGACGTGGGCCGAAAACTGAATGGTGTTCAGAACCTAGGGACGAATATGGCATAAATCCATAAATGATATAATTATATTGGTACTTTTGTTTCATCAGGAATAATATAGGGCTCTAATGGTGAAATTATTTTTAAAATCGGTCGAGTAGTTCAGCATCCTATTTAATTCAAACAAAGAAAAAATGAAATCTTTCCTCTTCGCAATACTATTATTTATTAGTACCTACTTATAGATGTAAAATAGCAGTATCTAGACTTTACATCACAAAAATCAAGTATAAAATTGGACAAGTCAAATATTGCTGTATTAATCCCAATTATATGTAGTAATAGCATTTTTGTTAATTTTAAAATTACTTATTCCTACTACGGAGCCCATCGGAATCGTACCCGTATCGTCCCATCGTATCATAATAAAATAATGTAAACCGCTCACCACAATAATTACACTTTTGTAGTAAATACTGTGTCGTACTCAGGCCTAGTAAACAAGGCCAAGCGTCTAAGCGTTAATTATTATCAGTACTTAAGGTACTTTGTTCTTTCATCAGCTGATAATAGCATGTTGGAAGGTGAAAACTAGGGGGGCTGCGGGGGGCAGGGGGCTAAGAGGCAGTAACGAAAGTGTGCCTCATTAGACGAGGCCTAGAGGGCACTAGCAAATCACTAGATTTTTTTTTCTTTGTTATTTGTTAGAAATCCTATATTCTATCAATTGTTAGTTTATATTACCTAGTTGATAAGAATACAGAACTGTTTCTCCATTCCTCCTCCGCAAGCAAGCAGTATTTTTAGCTAGTGCAGGCGAGGACACATAAATGATCTGCAAGGGGCGCTGCTGCCCATCAGATATCCGTAAGTCGCCTCTTACGACACCCTCGCGCAGAGTGAGTAGCTTGCTAGTCACACTGAGAAGGTACTAAATAGCTCACGTCTCATGTATTTACTTTATTATTACATTTAAAATTCAACTGAAAAGGACACTATTTGTGATTGACTACGTACAACAACGTGTAACTCCGCCAGCTGTCTTGGTCGGTACACCTAGGTATTTTCTGGCGCTTACTGTAGCAAAGTATGTTATTATCTGTGCTAGTATATACGCTTATTCTGGTGTCGTGACTGAGAGAACATATTTGGAGGCTCATTAGTATCTGTACTATAATAATAGGTACGTCGTGTATTATTGACGCAATGAACGATGCTCGACCTTGACCGCTGCTCCGAGTGTTATCCACTGCTATAATAACGGTAATCACTTGATATTTGTTCCCACACCTGCGGATTGCCATTGTGAGTTGAATCTTTTTCACTTAAAAAGAGATGTTGTGTTTTATAGTTGTGTGAATATACCTATTACTCTTGACACCGACGATTACCGATCTATAGCAAGTAATATATCCTTGCTACTCAATTACAATACTTTTATTCTTTCTACAAGGAGAAAGTCAACTAATAATTGGTCTAGTTAACCCAACTAAAATACTCGTACCTTAGTACAATTTCATCGATGCTTCATTTCATGACTGTAAACATGATCCTGAGATTTAGTAAGGTGGTATCATGAAAAATTCACATGGTCCAAGCAAATGTATTCGGAAAGCAATCGGACGTGGTACGCAATATGTTGGTAATTGTTGAAACATTGCTTGGAACCGTTGAAATTCAGCCATTATTCATGGATACGGCGCGGTCGCGGCCCACTGAGCAAACGGAAACCGCAACGAAGTTGCTTACACTCCATGCACTTACTTGCTGATCTCTCTTTTTATTGAGCATGGTATTAGTTTAGCACTGGCAACATAAGTGGATATAGAACGCTGTCTGCGCAGAGTGTGGCTAAAGACAGGTACAGAACTAAAACTTGAACCAAGGAATTTGCTGTCCATTTTATCTATCCATTTTCTATTGTCCATAACGCTTCCATTATTACCATCTCTTGAACGTTTTTAAGCGATCTTTGTTTCTAAATCCAACGAAATGTCGTATCAATAAGATTACTGAACCCTAATTATGTGTTCTAGTGCGGAATATAGCGCTAACTTGACAGACAGCTACTTACAACTAATCATTATGTACTTATGATTTGATAGAACTTTAAGAATCCTCGTCAACCATAGTGTCAGCTGAAGTTGATATAACGTTGTTATTGTATGGCGTGGATAAACTAAGTCTACAATCTATAGATTTCAGTCTCGGCGGAGTTGTTGACCCGCGCTTACACAATCGGCTAATGAGATTTGCGAATCAGTACAATCCGCACGCTTCGTTAGCTCTGCGTAATGAAGATGGTCGTTACCAAATCATGCGTGCTGTTTCTTTTGCAATCGATCAACTTCTGGAAATTCTTGTTTAGTCTTTATGTTTGCAAAGCGCTTTGTTGTAATCTCACAACAAGTCGGTCTATCATTACCTACACCATTAGCTGTGTCAGCTAGTGCCAAGTTGAGAATCATTGTAAAATAGTTGGACCAAGGCCCCTCCTTGCGAGTTCTGATTTTATTCGCTTTACTATGGTAATTCTAAAGTCTAGATAATATCTGACTTGCTCGGGGAATGATAGAATTGTTTTACTCTTGAAACTTCCGATACCTACGCGTCTCTCCATCTGTTTATTTCATCAAAGGTAAAGTGACACAAAGTGTGTCATTCGGAGACGTGTTATGTTGAAGCGATTAATTTATTGGAATTAGGACCCAGCCAAAATGACGCCAAACAAAGTGGAACATTTGCTTAGTTTTGTCCACCTCTCAAGGGCCCGTCGTCGTAAACTACGAAGATAAATCAAATCACCACTTTACCTATACAAACCCAGATATTTTTTGATATCTAAATATGGTGTATATTTCTCAGGACGAGATGCAAGCATGGACGCCAGTGATGACCAACATCGCGCTGCTCATCATCGCGTCCCTGCACTGCCTGGTCTGTGTCGTCACTATCTACCACCTCTCCAAGCGAGTCTGCCCCTGCTTCAAGCCGAAGCAGCCCTTCGATCACAACCAGTTCGACCCTGGCTTCAAGGCCGTGCCCTTCGTGGTGCACGTGGACGAGGGGAAGAAAGGGCACGACGCGGAGAGGATCCGGAACCACGAACTGTGCCGCGACCTGGAGGTGAAGCTGCAGGGAGAGGGGGGGAAGAGGAGGAAGGTTAGTTGAGCCTGAACACTTTGATAGTAGTTTTAAATAATTTGTGGTGCTAAAGAAATCCTAACACAATAACGATAACACCAATCGAGACTAATTTGTGGTCACTCACAATTTAGTAAAACGGCTCGTTTGGAACCTCATTTTGGCTACCTAAATATCTCGTCTGGAATATGCCACTAAAACAAATTGTAACAAAAGAATCGACGTCTCGTGAAAAATGAATTTAGATCTGAATACCTTACTAATTCTGAAATAAATTTACAGCCAGAAGAAGCAGGAGAATACGACAGCGCGAACAGCAAAGAGAAGCTAGTGAACCGGTGGCTAGGGCGATACAACGCCGCCCCCGGGGGCGGGCGGGGGCGCCGCGCCGGCGTGCGGAAACCACGCCCGCCTCAGATGGTGCTGCTGCCCGCACATCACAGGCCGCATCCTGCCAGCACGGTCAGTCATACTAGACATTTATTACAAATTGTGCAATGCTAATGCAATGCAATGATACAAATATTAACTACTTGAATCACTCTATCTAATAAAAAGCGTATCAAAATACGTTGCGTAGTCTTAAATGTCTAAGCATAGATAGGGACAGACAGACAACGAGAAGCGACTTTGTTTATTTAAACAGAAATTGCGTACTGATTTTTTGAAATGCTCAAAATTTTCTGTTAAAATTTGAGTTATTGAGATTATAGAGAAATCTCAATAACTCAAATATATGGTAGCATAAATGCTACCCAGTGTGTGGTGTACCTACTGTACAATGTGTTCATTCCCGGGTCATTGTCCAAGAGCCTTCTTAGGTTTAAAGGAATTTAAAAAAGTGGAGTTTGACGCCAAAACAATATAACAAAACAAAAAGCGACGTGCGGCCGTTAGTGAAGACGGAATTTGCCCCAATGCACCCTATGCCAGATTCAGATGCCCAACCTTAATTTTTTTTATTTTCAGGCCAAGACTTGATTTTGTTACGAAATTGTTGCTCATAAAGATTTGAAGCTAAATTTTAATTTTCAAGTGATTATAAATCACCACATGAATATCACTGGTGATATTCTTTCTTAAAACTCATTTTTTTTTTACTTTTAGTTTACGTAATGTAAACTCTCACCAAATCACCAGCCATTACACTTCTCACTTCACATGCGGTAATCTGAAGTATTATAACTTCAGACCTCTGTCTGATTCAGATTTCAATAACTGTATTTCTTTAGACTTACATAATAAGCAATAATAAACTGTAATGTTGACAAACGTGCTCTTATTTCTTACCTTTCGATAGACCTTCGACCGCGTGATATTTGTCAACAAAGCAACGGACATTACGTCAAAAAGAGCAATCAGCTTCGTTTCCACGAAGCACCCAGTTACGTACGGCCGGTCACGGTCCGCGACCTCGGGTCAAATGTCGTTGCAGTCGTAGATTTCGGAGGTGATTGCAATTGGTACCCATAACTTTAGAATAGATTTACCTGATATTTTATGCAACCACACAAAATGTAATATTATTTTAAATTTCAATATAATAGCTGTAGTAGTTGCTGAGATATTAAGATTAAAAACAGGATAGAAAAAAGCGAGACCATAAGGGTTTTAAAACCGACCTCAAAACCCTAATAAACAACATTATTTATTACAGAATAACTATATAGTACATTCTATTAGCACCTGACATAGTTAACAAAATAACTCCCTACCTCATTGAAAGTTACGGAATAACTGGCAATAATTTGCTTGATGATTGGTTTGTTTATAGAGACGCATTATAGTCATAACATAAAATACAAATGAACTAAACACGTCTGTACTGCTGTTGCTGTTGCCCAATAATCAACTGTTCTAAATAGTTTTTACAGCCGCTACAGCCACTCCACACATAATGTGTTCCGCATGCCTTCCTGCTTATTGTTATTATTGACATGAAATATAAAATTAAACACAGCTTGCCGGCTTCTTGTTTTACGATGTGAAAGCGATTCACCCACGGACCTAGTGTATGTTTTCTACGCAAGAAGTGTATCGATTGGTTTATGGATATTATTGGTTTATGGATATTGGATGTTGCTTCCGTAATACCTAAATAAAAAATAATGAATATAGTTAACTATTAAAAATTGTTCATTTAGTTCCAATCAACACTTGCTTTGTTGCTTGTTTTCCGTGCAGCAACACGATCACGAAATAATTCACCAATCCGTTGGTATGTTGAACAAAACCAGAATAATGCCAAGACTAATTAATAAATAAAAAAAGACTGTGATGTGATGTGCCAAAAGCAAAAACGGCGAAAGTGATTCTCTTGGGCTTGATCGAGGCCGTGGTTTAGTGTAGGTTTAGTGTACGCACGTGTTTTGTTTTGTCCGCCTTTGTGGCCCACTTGTGTGATTTAATGATGAACTAGTCTTTAATCCCATTGCTTGTATGTTGTATCAGTCATTAAATAAAGACGTTCCATATCCTATTCGTAGAAAATAAAAGTCTCTCGCTATGTAAGAAGTTTGGTTTGGTGTTTTGACACGAAGACAACAAATCTCGGGAGAAACAACGTAGCGGGCGTTTAAAATGCTCTGTGCCCTCGGTCTACCCGCGTGCTCGATGGAAAACAGGAAATATAGTTAGTAACTGAAAATGCCCCACCAACGAGGAAGGCAGATATGCCGTATCGTGTTACAAATCATAAGCTCATGCTGTATTTAGCCGGAACGGGCCGCGCGGGCGTGCTGTTAATTGGAAAATGCATCTTTACCAATAAGATAATTCGCAGCCAGTCACGGAGAGACGTCACGGTAGCGGAAGAGCAGCTGGATCACTCTCAAATACTGCACAATGCTATACATAATTAACAGTTAACGAACATACTTGGTACCTACGGAACTTATTTTGTTTACCTAAAAGATAATTTCAAGTGCATGTTTCCATAACCTCATTGTAATAATATTAAGGAAAAATTTTTAGTAAAAAATGCTCAGAGTTGAAAGTAATTTCACTGACAGATAAAAAATAAAATCTCATAAATATCAAAATTATTCTACCTGACTACGGTCAGTTGACCGGATGACTGTACATTGGCATAATAGCGCACCAAATTAATGACCATTATTTTATGGACCTAAGCCACTCCGAAATCAAAAACCTAGTGTTGCAGTGTCCTAGCTATCCCTTCCTCGAGTTCCGACTGCAGCGCTCTATGAGAGCGGAACGAGTAAACTCCGGCAAAAAGGCGAGCGAGCCGCTATGCGCGCGCGCACCCGGCGAGGAAGCGATATCATACTGTGTAGCTGTAGGTACCTACAGGTGGTATGAATTATGAAGTGTTTTATTTAAATATAGTTGTTGTTGACTGGCAATCTTTTTTTTTTATGAAAACTCTGATAATTTATTTAGTCTATGAAATCACCGAATAAGCTAATAGGGTATTACAACCATTTTTGAAATGTCTCGTAATTCCTCGTAGATTATAGTGCTGATAAACCACTAAAAACACAAAAAAATATTCAATTGATAAATGCTCACTATTTATTTAAATTCAGAATTTTCAACAACAAAGATGCGCGTAATTTGACAAAAGCACTCGATGCTGTGGACGCCATATTACGCTGCTGCGGTCATAACGTCAGGAGTCAGGATTGAACAAACTTATCAATATTCAGCTGATTTATTGTCTTTTTTTAGTTTATTCAGTCCACAGAATACTAGGGATGTCGTATAACGTCGATCACATGACGCCTACTATTTCATGGTGTTAAAAAAAAAGAAAAAACCTAATTTTTTAATTTGTTTTGTTATTTTACGAATTCAAATTAATATTTTCCGACTGATTTTGTAAATTATGACAATTTACAACCTAGTGTTAGTTATTTTTAAGGTTACCTACCTTGCATATCTTCGCAGATCAATCACACTACTAGAATTATAGACCTATCAACTAAGTAGATAAATCGGTAAATCCCGCAAGAGGTTATTCTTCATGCCCTTTCATCAAACGAGATTCAAACCTGCACTAACGGCTCGCAGCAGCTAATGATAAGTGCGACAACATTCCACACACATATCAATCAAATGCAATCGCCTCGCTCAGGGCAGGCGCAGGGCAGGCGCAGGGCAGGCGCAGGGCAGGGGCGGCAGGGCGGAATGTGTGCCAAGGATGACTCGTCCGCTCGATTGTTACAGCCGCCGCCGCCGCCGCCCGCGCCACCTGTCGCCTCGCATTACCTGCCTCACATACTTACCGATACGGAGTGCTTGTCATGTGCTGCTAATGTATTGATACCAACAACTAGCAGGTTCCTCTGATCTTGCCTTCATTGCTCAAAAAAAATGTGTACGCGCAATTGTCGGAATACCTCCATGGGAATCGTGCAGGCCTATCTTTATTAAATTAAATCTACTAACATTGCCCAGTAGTATGTTTATTCTAGAGGCTGCTAAATTTGTAAAGGAACATTCGTATTTATTTACTAAAGCTAGGGATATATACCCTAGACGTGTACGTAACCCTGAACAAATTGTTCTGTCTAGAACTCCTAAGACAGCCTTATATAAAAAGAACTGTTATGCTATGTGTGGTTCTATATATAATAAGATTCCAAATGACATGAAAGATTTACCTATAACAATATTTATAAAAAAGTTAAAACTATGGCTCATTGGAAAAGCTTTCTATAGTGTCACAGAACTCATGGACCTCAATTTGAAAAATAAATAGCAATTATTGACATGTTTACAAAATATTATGTACCTACCTTATTAATTTAAATAATTTTAAAATTACGTTGTAGCTTTACCTAGTTTTAGAAATTGTTTGCATGCCAATGTGTTTTGGTGAAGTATGTGACACTACCTATCGATGTGACCTTGTATTATGACCATAATTTCTTGCAATAAATGAATTGAATTGAAAAAAAAAAAAAACGCGAGCGCATTGTGCTTCTATGTGACAAGAGAGGAACCAATTCGAACAACGCGGGGACCTAGGTTTTACTATCACATCACCACTTCGACGACGGCGCGATGTAGGCGATTTCCAAAAAGGAAAACCCATAGTTATTTTCTAGTTAATAAATAGCGTGGATTTTGTTTGACAGAGTGTCCATTGACAACCTTGGTTGTTTAAATTAGCACGGTCAATGAATTCGCTTTGACAGTTCTACGTAAAAATGCGCCCCCTTTTCAGTCAGGCCAAAGATGTAAGCAACCTACATGTCTAAGGCCCAGTATTCTCCAACCTACTCGATTGTTTTTTTGTTCAAATTGTATCTATCCTAATTCTATGTATCAGAGCGCACCAATCGGCATATACAAAATACGAATTTCGTGGAGAATTAATAGGTATTATTATTATAAAACAGCAGATTCAGATTCTATAACTTTATTTCTTTAGGCTTTTTTCTGTAAATTCTCGGCTACTTGTCTCGGCACAGCTACCTACTTCGGTTTCGGTTTAAACATGTTTATTCTCATAATAACAAAAAAAAATCACATACAATGAGATACAAAAATTCTTTAAATAATGCTAAGACTTACTTGGTCGAAGTCCATACGGGCTTATGTAACTGGCGATTCAGAAGCGAACCATTAGGTCAAAGATCGCCCTCAGGCAGAACTTGAAAACATAATGTCTTTAATAGAGGCTATAATAATAAATTTCCCGGTCTCTTGGAATCGTATGTCTGCCATGTGAAGCTTTTAATAGTCTGTCATTTGCGCATTCAGCCCTAAATAGTGTTGATAATCGCGCACAATTACACCAATCTCATAATTGCACATCCGCTAGTTAGAATAGAAAAGTGGATCATCTAGATGCGCGCACGCACTTTTCCCCACCAGGTTGTATTCGACGTTAGTATGTCAAAAATATGGTTGGTTTTCCAGTGGATGGTGGGAATTAATAACTCATTGTTTGAGATCGGACGATGGAATTGGAGCGCGATGTGACAGGTGGATGAAGAACTGCAACGATTTAAATTCATAATTATAGTTCCGCAGGTAACCTTCAAATTAACGATAAAGAATTATCAAACTGTAAAAAATATTGTAAAAAGTCTATGAATGTGTAAAGTTTTCTCTTAAAACGAAAAAATAGCTTTTTAAAAATCGTAACGTATTAGGATAAATAAAAAAAAATAGCCGGACGCAGACAAGCACGCCGTTCTGATATTTATATTGCAATTGGGTGTTTATCTTCCTCCATACATATTTGAGTTAGGGGTACATAGAAAATTCTATATGAAGTATATCAGTAATCTAGTAACCAGTACACAAGCTCTTCTTAGCTTGGGGCTAGATGATGCGTGTGGATTGTCCAGCATTATTTATTTATTATTCTTATACTAAACTAACGATAACTCCAACTCTCTATTTAAAGTGCTTTGTAAAACGAATATTCTAAATAAAAATTCAATGAAACCTACAACCGAAACTTAAGTTTTAATAACCAACAACGTTCGATTTAGAAATTCTCACAGCCATTTATAATTAGTTAGTAGGAGTTAAACATTGATTGGCGTTTAGTACAGAAAGATTGACGGCACGGGAGGAACATAAGGAAGCACTTATTTTTTCAATTAGCGCATCAAACGACCCGACAGACTTCGAGTAGAGATTGCAAATAATGCAGAATCTGCTTGGGATTGCAAGGTTCGTAAACGAGAACCAAAACTTTGGCGTTTCCTTGTATTTACTATGATTTAGTAGTCAGTTTACTCTGAGAATGCACCTTCCTATTACCTATATCTCGCAGAAAATTGTCCCGACAAAGCAGAGGGCAACCAATGGTCTGAATATATCTACAAGCAACGGGGTGTTCGGCAGACTGACTGACTTACGGTATCTGGGGGAAGGTGGAACAACATAATTGCAAGAGCTTGTCGTATTTTTGAACCCTGAAAAGTTTCTTAGATTTTTTTAAGAATTTTGAAAGATGTTTCAATGTTTTTTTTTTTAGAAATTTGGAGTACATATTATTTATAAATGGTTTTGTTCGAAATAAACTGCTTTACGATTTTTATACTGTTTAAAGTCTCAGAAATTTTATAATTTAATTGCAAAATTTACAATAGATTTAGGTTTACAGGGTTTAAAAAGGGGTTTTAATTTTCAGGGCCATCTCCATACAAAAGATATAAACGCGCTGCTGAAACCTTCACAGTTCAACACTAAATATTACTTACTGTGTAGTAAGTATTTGTTTTTATTTATTGAATAGTCTATATCTTTCAGATTTCAAACTTTATAGAGCGATCATGGGGATGAAATTTTCACTTTTTAACTGATTTCGAAAGAAGAAGGTGGTTCTATGTTCAGCTTTAGGTACGTATGTTTTTCATTAATTATCCGTATGTGATAGGTAATTTAATGGATATTTTGTTATATTACGTCCTATTTCAAAACCACAACAAATTACTCAATCTAAAGACATTCTTTCTTTAATTCCAAAAGCGATAAAGCCCCCAATTTAATTGTCGATAAGATACGGTCGTTACGTGAACCTTCGCTCGGCGCCGATCGACGCTTGCGCAACCTTTATTATGATCTGTATCGTCAGCGCAAAGAGATCAATGAAATTATGCAATTCGGATTATTTTTGGTGTGAAAATATGAACGGTTTATGGTCGTTGAGATTTAATTAAGTGCCACTTTATGTATACCGCAATATCGGTGTTCACATATTATAGTCATGAGTAACTCGAGAACTGGAGGGCGTGAGGGACGAAAATAAATTAAAATAATATCGATAAACCATTTTTGTTTGCCGTCCGCTATTAACTACGTACCCTAATTATTCATAGTAATGTTTAAGGATTAGGAATTACTTTTGTACAAATTTTTGTTGTTTCTTATGAATACCGAAAGGTACGATACGCTTGAAAACAAAAATCTTATCTTTAAAAATGCGCGCTATACAAAGTGCTCATAATAGTCATTATTGATGTTAAAAATTGTGAACCTATAATTTAAGTAATGTATGATTTATCAAGTGTTTGTATTAATTATAAATAGTAATTTTATTAAAAAACTTTTAAAGGTGTCCTTAGCCTGTTGAGTTATGTTAAATTTGTAAGTAATTAGTTAGATTCTAAATAGTGTTTAGTGTCTACTTTGTGAAATATTTATGTTAAATAAAGAACCTTATTAAACAAACAAACAAAACCATTTTTGTACATATTTCTATTCTATATACGACGATTGAGTCGTCGAGGCACCCCTGACAGTTCGGTCGGTACTTTTCATTACACCCAGTAAGAATACCTAAGTGTTATCCATCATTAAAATATATATGATTAATTACATACAATTAGGTAACCATAACCACCTAAAGCGAACACAAATGTGTCGTTAATTGAATATTTTATTATTGACTTGGTCCATGGTGGCAGGTAGTTTAGTTTACCTACTGTTTAAGTGAGTAAATGGAGAATGTACCTATCTCATACCTATTTAGGAATAACTCCGTATGTTCCTTTTGTTTGAAGTCTGTAGTTTTTGCAAATTGCTGAATGGCATATAAAAAGTTCGGCTCTCAGTAGGGTGCCCATCGTTTAGCATCTGAGGTTCTTACCTATACTTACAAAGACGACGAGTCTATCTATTTTTAATGACTAAGTTAAAAGACCCTGTAAAAAACGCTTATTTTTTTGCACTATTTTAAAGATATAGACAAACTATATTAGGTATACTGTACATCAAAAAATAATGTTCGTTCGAGTGTTCATGCTTTGATGTATTGTATACCTATAAAACCAATAGTATCCTAAAATTAATCTAGTGATGTAGCTTTATATTAAAATAAAATAGAATCTTCGCTTAAGTTTAAATATATTACCATTTCTTAATATTCTACATATTATATAATTATAATTGTGTTACTAACAAAATGGATGTTATATCTGAAATAAACAAATTTTCAATATCAATTTCAATTAAAGTCCGCAATAGTTGTGAAGCCGTGGCCACGCTATCGACGCTTTCCCACCGTCTACGGTCGTCGCCCTTGCAGGCAACCATTGTTTGTTTCTATTGATTTGTCTGATTGCTATCCAATTGCTTATATACTATCTTCCAACACGCGCACGTTTATATTATTTAGATAAACTACGCTACGATATTTATCAGATACGATATTTTTTGACAGAAAGAGTTAATTTGTTTACCTATGTCGATACCTATGTGCAATCGAATCGCAAAGTGGTCATTGTTTGCGGCAACGTAATATCTTATTTCGGAACTGCTCGTCTCCTTTTATTGATACAAGATTCTGCCTGCGGCTTGGAACGCATTCTTCCGCGATAAACGAGTAAATCATTCTGTTGTTCAAGCTTTAGAGCTTTACAAAACGCAAAATTGTAGCTTGACTTCAGGAGTTTCGACGTGAATAGAAAAACCTTCCACCTTAAAACTTTCAAACTTCAATATAAATTAAGTATGCACTTTTACATTAATATTATTACTTAGACCTTCAGTCATATATTCTGTTAAGTCCAAAAAGGTTGACAAGATAGTAATGTTTTTCCATCATAAAAACGATTTCTCCATCGTATTTCCAAGAACACAGAAGCACATAGCTAGAATATACATAGCTATGTTGTGGTAGGCTGTTCTGGTCTTCAGCGCACCATAAGCGAGGAGAAAGTGCCGCCGCGGGCGAAGCCGGGTTTTTGTCTTGTATGGACACCGGTATGCCAGTGAAATGGACGGATTATTCAAGTGCTTTTTTTAGTTATTTGCCGTTCATGGCAATTGGGAAATGAAGCTGTTTTCCGATTAACAGGCGTAATCGTTTAGAACTAATCAGATATTCTTCCGTAACCTCCGGGTGGGCATAGGTTTGCGGATGAAGCACACTATAAGTATTATATTAATAGTTCTCTTCTCATTTATTTATAATTCAAAATGCATTAAACATAAACTAGTTCATAAACATGTTATCTAATCGTTATCATTATCACACAATTAAATATATTAAAATGACATTTTACCGAAATAATAGTATATTCAATCAAATGAAATAATAGTAATACATACATACATAGACAATTAATTCGGGCTTCGCCAGGTGGCTGTTGGAGCTTCGCTCCCCACCAGGGATCCTACCCTCTTACGCATCATTGTGCGGAGTCCACGCGCATCCGAAACCATCCCTTCCATTATACATAAAGCATGAAAATATTTAATACAAATTCCACGCAAAACCTTCGATAACAAAAAAAAATCAATTTTCATTGGATAGTAGGTGTCGTCTTTTCTTCGCGTACTACATATATTTTGTTCACCATAATAACAAAGTAGGTTGCGCGGAATTGTAACTAAATATTTTCTTTCTTATATTCTGCTATGAGATTCCCGCAAAGTAACGCCTGAATCTATTAATCTAACAAAAAAAAGAAGACGCCTAACGGCATCCCTACCTACCACGAGAAGCTGTTAATAATGATGGTGTAACGGCATACAGTCTGCCTGAAATAAATCAGAAGATAGAAGAGAAAGAGACCATAAAACATAAAATCATCTTAAAACCAAATGAGCCCGGCTTCCTGCCTTCACTTGATAGACATTAAAAGATAGCATTTCCTCAAGCATCATGTAACGAATAATAACTTGAAACATAATCTCCGAGTAGATACTCCATCATCAGATGAGATAGACATTACAATGGACGAACGTGATGTAAAATGCATGTACCATATAGAGATGTTACATTATAATTACAAACATACGAACGTTCAGATGTTTAACATAATGGCCGCTGCGTATGTATTTATGCCTTTGCGAATGTCCATCAATGTTAATCTGCGCAAGTTATTACCACAAAATACATATGACGTAGGCTACTTTATGGCTGAACTCTCTAGATATTTTCTCTGAGTTGGAATCAGTGACCTGAGTCGGATCATTACAAATGAAAACGTGCGTAACCCTAAGTTTCTATTCAATATCACGCACGACTCGACCACTTGTCAATATTATGTAGTAGATAACCGATGTAAAATCGTATTTTCTTGTGTTCCCTCCGGACTATAGAAAATAATTTGTAGCCAGTATGACATTTCTGTTTGTCATTATTGTCAAATTAAAACTGGACATGCAATTCTATGTCATTTATATTTAGTGATAGTTATATAAATTTTCTCTTTGGTATTTACAAAATGTACATTGTAATTTATATCGCATAAGAAACACCTCAAGATCATCGTGCCTCCTATAATTTTATTGGAATTGGAAATAATAACGTTGAAAACCAACGTTATTTTTCAACGTTTCATTTTCGTATATCAGACTAGCGGCCCGCCCCGGCTTCGCACGGGTATTAAACAAAAATTTCAGAAATTATACACACTAAAACGATGGGTTTCACAGTTTTCATACGGATCTTTACTTTTTTTAACAGCATTGGGGTTTTTGACATTGACTCGACATTCCAAAACTGACACTGGCCGTAGAGAAAAAGCAAGCACCGTGCGCTATACAACCTCTTTTTCTATTCTGACGCGCCATAATAGAAAAAGAGGTTGAATATACAGCCCACGGTTCAATTATTGAATTTTTCATGCGGATCCCGAACTTTTTTGAAAATATTATATAGCCTATGTTCATCACGGAAAATTAAGGATTCTAATGGTGAAAGAATTTTTTAACTCGGTCCAGTAGTTTCGGAGCCTATTCAATTCAAACAAACAAACAAACAAACAAACATACAAACAAACAAACAAACAATCAAATCTCTCCTCTTTATAATATTAGTATAGATGATGGACATAAGCATTAAGTACAAAATAAAGGAGTTGGGGACGTTTGGAATATGCGCGTCGCACGTGCGTGACACTATGGTAATAAGACAATTTTGTATGATTACTATAGGTAATCATTATTAGACATTGTGAGTAATGGATATGGGTCAATGTTGTGAGAGAAATATTGGGCAAGATGACATTTCGTCTATGCAATGTTTGTTTTGGTGCGACACCACGATGTGACCACTTTATACTTGAGCAATGCTTGGAAGATACTCGTTTTGAAACCAGTTCCTGTTTTGAGATTTGCTATCTTTACAATTTTGTACGACGCTTTTTACTGCCAACGAAATGAACAAAAGTTATTACTCCATGATTTCAAAAGAAAGTTTTCTTTTTATATCTAAAGGCTAAATAGACACAGCTATGGCTCGGTACCTATTTAAATAAATAATAGGCGGGTCTATGGTATTTCAATATAAAAGTTTCATGCACAGTTTACATAACAGAAGAGTAGGTACAGTTTCCATATCTAACCGTACCATACATATTATTGTCCAAAAACATGTTTTACAGCGGCTAGGCACTGAATGCCTAAACTATGGTGTCCTAAAGTAGGTACCTACAGTTTCAAACACAACAACATATTCCCCTAATGAAGCTCATCTCGCGCGCGCGGCATGAAAAGCACTTTAGCTAACCGTACTTGTTATCTCATAAGAGAATTAAAGCGATATAGCTGTGTTTCCTATTGTTAAAGAGCTAGATGTAGGATTATATTGTTGCAGTCCCGCTACAGATGTCGCGGCGATAGCTCTGTGCACTATGGATACATATTTACTAATCTGTTATCTTTTCTTCCGGGTCTCGAGGCAGTTTATTCCCATTACGGAGTATTTTCTTGGTTTACTGCTTATTGGTTGTAGGTACTCATTAGTGTGAGAGATATTATGGTGTTCTCAGATTTTTATGCCTGATTCCTTTAAATACGTTATCAGTCTACGATATGAAGATGGCTTCTTATCGTATCTTATCCAATTCATGGGAATTGGATTGTAATCGTAGACTTACATAAAAGTACTTTTACTACCTACTGTCTAATTGGAGTTTGTATCAAAATTGGGCTTTATTTCCTGTCATTTTATACATTAAATTTTAAGTTTAACTAAACATTATGTAGTTTTTATGTATCCAAATTCAAATAGGGTTTTATAAATCAAATCAAATAAGCAAATCTTGCTCATCTAGAGGGTATTTGTAAGTATTTATAAAATTAAAAAGGATATCCAGGTGAGTGAAACATGAAAATCAAGAAGTGGTTATAATATTGGGAAAAGAAATTTCAGTAAAAAGCGTCGTACAAAATTGTAAAGATAGCAAATGTCAAAACAGGAACTGGTTTCAAAACGAGTATCTTCACAAGCATTGCTCAAGTATAAAGTGGTCACATCGTGGTGTCGCACCAAAACAAACATTGCATAGACGAAATGTCACGTTTTTTTTGTTCCTATTAGCTTTGCTCTGTAATTGGAAATCTTTTTGGAATTTCTGCATGTAAAGTTGCAACAAAATAATCTACTCAGCCCTGAATACTCAAATGTAACTAAAACATAAGCGCAAGTCGCGGTTTTTTGACAGTTTTCTATAAAAATCAGTAAAATTGTTGCCTCTTGAGAGACCTTCATTCTTTGATGCGTTACGTATTTAGGTGATGGTTAACAATATTTTTTAAATAACAAAATAAATGAAACAAAGAAGAAAGTCGTACAATAATGCTCGCGCGATGTGTGACTACCCGAGCAATGCGCTTGCGCTGCGAAAGCGGGCTCCAGCCGGCCGGCGGCGCGGCGGCGGCGCGGCGCGCTCCGGTCTGCCGTGCGTGTCCCGTCCCCACGTCGTCGTCCTTATATATTACTGAATAATTCACATAAATTACCGTAAATATACAGCCTGTCCGCGTCTGTGTCATATTTCATTTACATTTGAGAACATTATTTGTTTTTGATTTTCGCACAAAGTTGCTAAGTTATTATAATAACAGCGCAATAGAATACCTCCATGATCTAAAGGTACAGCAATTTGAAAGTAATCGCAAAAAGCTACAAAAGATTTCTCAGTGTGCAAGAAAAGTTTCAAGAGTTCCAAAAGACCTGCTCCATTTCAAACTTCAACAAATAATAGGTACTCTAACTAAGCTTCAAGACAACACTTGATTCTCACCTAGTGTTAAAGATCGTAAGCAAAGACAAGTGTAACAGCTTGTACCTGCGCTGATCTGGCCGCTAGGTGCCGGCTCGTTGCTTTCAGTTTCATCAGCGAGAGTGACCGCAAACCTGTCCCACCGGTGGTCTCAGCCTATACCACCGCTGCACCGGCCGGTGGCACCACCGCACCGTGTCAATCAAGTACAAACCGCATGAAGGGCATGCTTGCGCGATTGTACTCGATGAAAGTATGCCACTTCTTCTGGGTATGGGAATGTCCAAGGGAAATCTTTCAGTATTAGGTCTTAGAAATTCCTACCTTTTATGTTTGTTCTAGATTATAAAGCTAATGCAATTTTGTGTTTTGTTACAGGTAAGTTTCCGATCCTGTAAACGGCCGGCAGACTAATGTTGCGTAAGGTTTTATAGATCTATTTCAGATTAAGGTACAAAAACCGCATTTCTTTCGGCTAACAAATTAAGCTGTTAAAAATTAATTAAGTTCATCTGCATCAGGAACGTCAATGCTAGTAGAATGTTGTAACCCACTAAGAGAACAGAGTTTACCACTACTCTGAGGGAACATAATTCGTCCCAAGTATAAATAAATACATCTGAGAACATGTCAAAGTCCTAGAGAAGTTATTTTGTAATGGTAAATATGCGATGCAACCGCAGACGGCGCAGGCGCAGCGCTCTGCGGTCGTCGCGCATCGGCTTACGCAAGAGTCGCCACACGGCACCACCGCGCACGGGTCGCTACGCTACACACGAGAGACACAGAAATTATGTACTGAACCTGTGCACGTCAATTTTGACATGAGTGGGTTATTAAAAGTTTTGGCCTCGAATCTCTTTTTCTCACTGACCAAGCAACATGTTCAGCCGGAAAGTTTTATCAGTATTATTATTTACATTCTTTGGCTAATGTATATAGATACAAATCTACATTCCATTCGGACTAAGGTCACGACTGTTTGTTTTATCTATGATTTTATTAGAGACACGAGAATCCGATCATACAACTATGATTACCATCCGAAGTATCACTTCCTTCAAACGCAATTTTAGTTTTGAATATCTGAGTTCAAGTGACTGGAAATTACTCAATTTAGCATTGCTACAATGTGTGTAAATAACCAACCTAGGCCGCAATCTAGTAAAGTGCAACTGATCAGGCAAAAACGCGTGAACTGAACGGTTCAAAGAAATGCCCTGGATATGTCACAAACTGCATGGGCATAACGTTGAGAAATGATCAGTTTGCTCAACAACAATGTTTCGACAAACTTTGTTAGATTAGGCAGGGCCAGCACAAAACACTGAGAACTAATGTAGGAAACATATTACTCGTACTCACGTACTAATCTAATGAATACCTGATACCTTTATAGGTAGGTACCATAATCGGATAATTCGAATCATCTTTTGTTATATGCCATTAAATGAATCTTGTGTTTTGAAGTTGAAAGGGTTACATTAGTTACATCATTTACATTTAGTGCTTATTTTTTATGCGAATATTCGGGAGCGAAATCCATTGAAGTTTTTAAAATAGCAAGTATGGCATAGGACGAATCAGAGCACCTCGACACAAGGAATGTCTACTAATAGGAAAAACTTAGATTTTATCTCATAAACTGAAGCGGTAAATTTTCAGAGATTCTATGTATACATGAACTTTGCTCTTCCTAATATTATTCAAAATAACTGTGAAATTCTGTTGAAATGGTCACTAAATATTTTTAAATTAGTATTACAGCTAACTACATATAGAAAAGGCGAATTTTCCGGCGATTAGGGATCATTAGCTACGCCATTAGAGCGCTTTGAACTTTGCCTGCGTTTGCGCAAGTCTGCAGCGCGTGATTTAGCTGCACTGCTTGATTTAAACCTACCATTCATTTATTCATCAAAATTGAATGCGGTCTCTCATTCAATTTTGATGTGAATAAATTAACCTTCGTATGTTAGGGTTTGAACTTCGAACTTTAGGTGATATATCAACTTGCAACTAGTAGGTAGGTAATACAATAAACAATCATAAGTTATGATGAGTTGTGCAGTTACCAAGCAACGATATTTTTAAAAAAATCTGATTTTCGTAGCCGAGTCGAGTCGAATCGAGTGTGATTTATATTCAAAGAATGAATCTCAGACCAACCAAACAGCCCGAAACGAATCTCACGTTATTTACTTTTAAATCTTCTCAAATCTACAAAGTTGTTTCGTATTCCGGGGCATATAGCTACTCGTATTAAATTATTCCTAAAACTAATTTAGTTCAGAAACGCTAAACCCCATGTTTTATTAGCAAAACACGGAAACATCGAGTCTTTCCATTTAGGTTCCATTGTTTTAGATAAACATTCACGTATTGTGATGTTTGCGAAACATGGCGTCGCGTCGCCGTCCACGGTACAGCACTGCAACGAAATGTCTAAATACGTGGAAGTCACGATTTTAATTAGCAATTCTACTAAGCTGTGAAGGTAGGTGCAGTCAGCTTGCTCCTTTTGAGCTCTTGAAATGGACTCTCTTCAGGGTTCCATTCTAACATCCAAGTATCATTGTCCATGCACATATTTTATAGTGCCGACAAGCACTAAATCACTAATTAACCCTTCGAGGATTTTGTAGGTACCTACTTATAATAAACTAGCGGCCCGCCCCGGCTTCGCACGGGTATTAAACAAAAATTTCAGAAATTATACACACTGAAACGATGGGTTTCACAGTTTTCATACGGATCTTTACTTTTTTTAACAGACTCGACATTCCAAAACTGACACTGGCCGTAGAGAAAAAGCAAGCACCGTGCGCTATACAACCTCTTTTTCTATTCTGACGCGCCATAATAGAAAAAGAGGTTGAATATACAGCCCACGGTTCAATTATTGAATGTTTCATGCGGATCCCTAACTTTTTTGAAAATATTATATAGCCTATGTTCATCACGGAAAATTAAGGATTCTAATGGTGAAAGAATTTTTTAACTCGGTCCAGTAGTTTCGGAGCCTATTCAATTCAAACAAACAAACAAACAAACAAACAAACAAACAAACAATCAAATCTTTCCTCTTTATAATATTAGTATAGATATGTGTTGTCTTACTTACTTTTTGAATATTTATCAAGAACTTTTTTTTATATTTCGTTTTAGGTGTTTCCCTCATGATACATGTCACAGTCCTAAATTGTTCACTTTTTTGTAAATTTCAGGCTTGTGAGCTAATCGAAGGTGTAGGACAAACCTGCGTTTAAGTTTGAATTTGAACGTATTGAGACTAGGACTAAGGCCGTGTGGTGCCGGCATAGAATTTCACCACCCCAACTCTTCCCGTGGGTGTCGTAAGAGGCGACTAAGGGAAACACACCGGGGGGCGGGCAGCAGCGCCTTCTGCAGAACAACTACACCGAACTGCGATCCCCAACCCGCATGCCCAGCGTGGGGATTATGGGCAATAACCCCCAAATAATGATGCCATCTATGGCGCTCATTAGGGGAGGCCTATGTCCAGCAGTTATAGCAGCAATTATAGGCTGGTGATGATGATGATGAGACTAGGAGCCTCCTTGGTGTACTTCGGCGAGCGGTTGCATACCTTCGTCGGTCCCATGACATGCGTTAGCTTCCCAGACTTGCATGGTGCGCGATACCGCAGCTAGCCGACCGATGCGTGGCTCGTATAGCCTCAGCGTTTTCCTCAACTCAGTAGATCTTTCTAGATGTAATAACTCGGATCTCTCTCGGTCCCTCGTCGGCGGTCGACAGGTGAAAGGGACGGCCCTTCGGACGCGGACGGACAGCCATAACTAACGCTTGTTGCGAGTCGGTATTACGTAGAGCCGATGCTGGTATTACTGACACTTCATTTCCACCTAAAGTGCAAAGATTATTCAATAGTTTGTTCCTGTTATTCTTAAGACTCACGGGTATCGCGTGGTAGGTACCTATTTTTCCCGCCGTTTCAACAGGCTTACACTCTGTACTGGAGCTAACGTCCTCTGCAAAGCGGGGGCAGCATTTTTTGCAACTACTCTTGCACTAGGACTTTTCCTGTTTATTACAAGAGCAGATTAAATTCAAATAAAAACTCTTATGATAAATAATTTTCATTATAATTTCAACTTCATATAAATGTTTACTAAACTTTCGAGAGATGATAATAAAACGAGATAAAAGTACGCCTTTGGAACTTGTACTGTGTAATCTTAGAAGAGCATGTTTGATCGCGTACGATCTGCAAATATGAATTCTGGGCGTCCTGGGTAATATTCTGTGTGCCTAGAATAAAATCTATCTATCTACATTATGTAATGTATTGTAACAAACAAGTAAAAGTAGGTTGGTTAGTATTAAAAATCCTCATCGTCTGTGATGTAGGATAAGTAAGGTTGTAAAGTAAGTTTGTTTTGTAAGCTGCATAGTGTTATCCACGTCCTTATGGAGGTGGCCATGCACTGTCATGCGGCTATTTGTTAGGTATGTTTATTTTTGTTGAGTTTGTGTGATTTATAAAGAATTGATCTCTTACGGGAGTGACATAGTCACTGTGTGACTAAACTCCCATATAATAAATAAAGAAATAAAAAAAAAAAAAAAAAAAACAAGTAAAACAGTCATCTAGTAACAAAAACACAAGCTCTGCTTAGCTCGGGGCTAGATGATGTCGTGCGAATTTTCCGGCATTTTTTTAGTTATTACTAGCGGTTTCGCCCCGCCCGACTTCGCAAGGGTATTTGACATAAAAAATTAAAATGTATAAATTTTCTACGCATTCATTCACGTTGGCTTACATAATTGAAGTTTCCATACGGGTCGCTCACTTTTTTTAAAATACCTACTCTTATAGCAATAGCCTATGTTCATCAGGAATAATGTAGGATTCTAATGATGAAAGAATTTTTCAGATCGGTCCAGTAGTTTCGGAGCATATTCGATCAAAATCTTTCCTCCTTATAATATAATATTATAGTTTGTATTATAGATTATATTATTTATTATTATAGTATAGATTATATCTACTATAGATATATATACCTCTATATAGGTACCATAAGAAATAATAGAAAACCTGAGAGTAAGATAAATCCAAAATCTTCAAAAACACCTGTTCCATTTAATCTGACCGGTTATTGGCTTCAGCTAACGAGGCGCCATTTCAACCAATAACCTAGTATTTCCTGCGCCAGTAGTATACAGCCTCGCCACGCCGGTGTCATAAACTGCAATTACTCGCGACTGGCTTGTAGACACAACCTGACCTACTTGACGGTACTTATCTGTGCAGAATCTTAAGATATTAAATCAAAACAGTTCTGAAATGAATGAAAAATACTGTAGGTATGTGCAGAAATAAGTTTAGGGAAGGTTTTAACCAGTCTGGAAAGCCTCGGTCATCGTGAAGAAACTAAAAGAAAAGTAATTGTTTATTTGAAAGTGGAATATAAAAAGAAAAGCTGAAGTGGTTCAAATAAATAAATACTTCACACGCATACAAAATAAACTAATGAGGCAACATTCAGACATGTTGAGTTCAGATAGGGGAGGGGTATTTTCTTTAAAAAAAACCTGTAGGTAGCACTTCAGTGCCTGGCGGTATGATGTCGAGAGTAGTTAAGACTTCATACAATCTTAGAAACCTTTATTGAATTGATTTCTTTTATTAATAATCTGAATTCTTCATTCCTACATATCGACCTAGCCTAATGAACCTGTATTAAAAATTGACAGGATTTGACAAATTAACACCTTTCGCAATCATCAGCAATTCCGTCTGACATGTTGAATGCATTTTATAGAAGCAAGTATTAGCGTAAGGAAACTAGCCGTTTCCTCGGTGGCTTACTGATTATACGACATATTTGCAAGTTGCTACATTATCATTATGACCAACGCAAAACTAAACATAATAAAATTGCACGATGACCTAAATTCTTCAGGCCCAGTTTCCGGACTTCTTTTAAGATAACCTCGCGCATTATTAATTAATTGCTGATTCACTATTTATGTAGGCAAAACTGTGCGCACAGTAGATTAGCATACCTGCCCACAACGGGCTAAATATTTAAGGTCACAGAGGTTAAACTAAAAAAGCAATAAATTATGCATGATAACAACATACCTAAGTACATACTGGCTGGAGGTATACGTAACTCTCGGGTTTTTTTCTGTAATATTTTACCAGTTTTTATAATTTTTTTTAAATTCTATCCATGTTTTTGTTTGCTTCTTTGCCAATGCATAGTGCCAGGAGAGTCTGTAACCCTTCCATGCTGTCTTCTCTCATTATCTACCATTTCCTGGTATCATTTTGTCAATTGTAC
>OZ007529.1:13178923-13217321 GCA_963931895.1 Eupithecia pulchellata
TGAGGTTGGCTCGCGAATGCTGGACAAACAAACAGGTTAATTAATAACATAATTTGGCAGATAAAATCCGAATAATAATAATGGTTAAACGACGCATTAGAAACAAGACTTGAACGAGTGCGAGTTTATGTCGCGCGCGCAGGGTTTTGAACTTTTGTCAATTATGTTTACAACAATACAGGTACCGGTTACCTATTTCGGAGATTAGGGAGTAGGTCGGTAGGATAACTAGGTTAACTGATAAATTTTTAGACTCTTTTAAGTCGTAAAAAGTAAAAAAATGCACAATTTTCATATACCTATGGTACTACTGGCGCAGGAAATGTAAGTACCTATCATCCTTTCAAATTTTAATTCCTAATTAGATGCTGAGATATTAAAGACCGAGAGCATAAGGATTTTTGAAACCGACCTCAAAACCATAAAAATACCAGTTTATTGGAGGAAAACAATAATTTTACTTTCTTACCTACAAATAGCTAGCGAGAGATCGCACATCCAAGATAAAGAAATAGGAGGCCAGCGGAGGCCTTCTGCATACTCACAAAGAGCGCTATAGCCTGCGACACGAGCGCTACCCGCTGGTCGACGGAGGCGGCGGCGGCGGCGGGCGGCAGCGCCGCGTCCGGCTCCACGCGCGACGCCAGCCAGCGGAGGCACTCCTGCATCAGCTCCCAGTTGGGGATCCGGAAGCTCTCCAAGGATATCGGCTTTGGAAAGCCTAGAGCCCGCATCGCTTCGCTGAAATCTTAAAATTAAATAGGTCTTTTTGTGTCCCATTGGCATGGCTTCTACGATGGTAGATTAGCAGGCGCAGTATGGGAGGCCTGTCTGATTCGGTGAACGGGAAAACAAACAAAGTTGATCCAAAAAATCCCTACATTTTTAGAATATAGACTAAATTAAAACGTGAATTAAGCATGGTAAAAAGCTTGTAAAAAGCTATTTCTATCTATCTCTAGAAAAATCGTAATATTCTGTAGATAGGTAGAAATAGGTAGGTATGTATGTAGGTAGGTAGGTACTTACTTCTCAGGTCTCGGTACGACATTTTGAAAATCAGATTCAGAATCAGTTTCTTGAAATAGAACAAGACTAGATATTATTTTACTCTTCGACAGTCTAAATTATTTTAGTGAAAGATCGTAATAGCAGCCTACGTTTCGTATTTTATGGGTGACAAAGAGAATATATAACCACTACGTAGGTATGGGTGATGTCAGCCATTTGTTTACGAAAACAAAGTATCACCATGACAACGACCAAAGAGAAAGAAGTCACTATGGCAACGACTTGACAACCAAAACAAAGTAGGTCACATGCTACGTGCACTGACTTCTAAATATTTCCTACAAATGAAGGTCAGTTGTCTTGTCAGTGGTTAGGTACATCGGTACATCTCAGAAAAACGATTGAGGTACATACATCAAATAAGTCAGTAAGAAGAGCATCCCTTAGGTTAAAGGAAGCACAGCGTCAGAATAGCTTCTATTTATGTAAGATAAGAACCCATGAAACTATAAATAAGTTCGGAAGGAGTATCAGAACAAAATAAAATGAAGCACTCCAATCAAGCAAGCATGCCAATCAATCAAATAGTATGCTGGCCATCGCCATTACAGCTATAGACACCAACTGATGAACTCTATTGTAAACAAACAAAAATAAACGGAAAACGCCGTCTTGTGTGGTCAGATGTTGCAAAAGTCACAATGGGTTTGTCAATAAAAAACACCGGATCACATTTCGTAGATAAATTTCTTATATCACCAACTTATTTTATCGATTTGACGCAAAATTATTAACAACATATAAATCAAACTACAAGCACAAAATCTCGCCAGTGCTGCCAACATGTAAACATGTAAATTTTCCAGTAAGTGTGGGAGGATATTAAAAATGTTTTAATTCTAATATTTTATTGACTTTAAATTATGAATCAGGTTTATAGGCATTTATCATCCTGGTTATACCTATAAAATAATAATGTATTAAGTATTCGAAATATAATTAGGATATTGAATTTCAGTTTGTAATATCTATACAATACGAATTTCGAAATATGTTTGTTTTTTATTTGAGCTAACCTCCAAAATAGCTGAACCCATTTGGATAATACTTTAAGTGACGATCATGCTACGCAGATGTTATAACGAGATTAACGATAGCCGTGGGGCATAACTAAAAGTCAATATTTTTTCAGATTTCCGGGTGACGAAAATTGGAAGTTAAATTGAATTCGCATAATCAGAGAATCTCATAATTAAAATAATTTGAAGCCCAATATATCAAGTGTAGCATGCAATGTGCATGAAGATTTTTCATGTCAAAGCATGCGGGCATTATATTATATAATACATAAATTTTTATTTAGAATGTATCAATAAACAATGAATATGAGAATAATGTATATTTTTCACATAACATTTCATTGATCTTCCCAGTAACAATCATAATAAGATATGGCTGCAAATGTACATTTAAATAATTATATTTTTTTTTATATTATATTGGTTAGGCATTTCCATAGGAACAATGTATGCGAAGCCGTAGGCAGAAAATGTTGTCAGCCAGTTAATAGGCACAAAGAATAATTTATTCAAACTAAAATTAGACATGGAATGAGACTTTGGATGTTTTTATCTTTGTTACTTCTGCACACACACTCAGAGGCCTGAACAGATTTTGTTGAAATTTCTTCGATTAGCATAGTTACTATTTAAACCCGGGAAAGTAAAGTGTTCTGTTCCGTTCTTGTGGGACATTAAAATTCACTGCAGTTAGCACCATAAAGCGCTGGCGTAAATTGAAAATTATAAAAAGTAGGTCTAATAATCACGATTACCGTGGCTAAAGCAGTACCTAAAATGATTCATTATAATTTTACATATTCATATTAATAAGTGAACAATTATTAGGAAGAATATTTATAAAAATTATGGGTAATTTTTTCTTCTGTTGGCAACTCTCTATACACTGACACTCAATGTCAATCCGCCATTGCTAAGATTCAAGTTTGATTTGACAGGATTCTATCCGTACGAACCTATATAATTATTATGTAAGTTACATAGGTACCTCAAACAAATAGTTTTACAATAAAATTCCATCTTGAATATACCATACCTACATTTTAATACCAGTTAAATTTGGTTATTTCTTTATTGATAAAGGTTTACACATGGGTTTACACTTAAAACAAATATAAATCTTGACACTTAATTTATTCAGTAAATATTCTGAAATCGCTTGTTTCAGAAGCAATAAATGCACTACACTACACTAGGTTTTTATCATACCTAATTAAATTGGGCGCACTATGTATTTGCGATAAACCAATCACAAATACTTTAATTTACTTGTTAAGATAGTGAAGTGACTATTAATTACTAGCGCCTTACAATTTTACCTTAGCAGCTACACATTGCTATGTCCTACGTAGATTTAGCAAATTTTGGAAGCAGCTACTCCTAAAATTAACTTTATAGCAATGGGCACTTTTACTTTATTTCAGTCGTGCTCATACAATATTAGCAGGCGCTAACCGCTCATCTACCTTCTGAGACTTATAATATACAAGATGGCATCAAGAATTAGTTTCTCTATAATAAAATTACCTTTTCTATAACTAATGAATATATTTATTTAACACTTAACTATCCAAACAAGTAAACGATAAAGGCCTCGAGTCAATATTTAGTTCTCATAGACTCGCTATAACTTGACAGTTAATAAAATATTCATAGCTACGCCTGCATTTTTACCAGTAAATCTTTGATGGACTGTAACCTTTCGACGCTGACCAAATTCCCATGCAAGATTAAAATTTTATTTGTCGAATTCAGTTAGAATAAAATGAGATTTTCCTTTTAGAAAATAGGTTATAATCATTTTGGTATATAGTATTAGATAACCATTAATGGTAAATTGTAGTAGTTCATCAAGTTACAGCGTTCTATTTGTATGAGTGTATTGTCCTCGTCCACAGCCATAGTACCACGCGTGCCCAATTTAATAGAAGAATCATAAGTCGACGACGGTGGGCGCCCGTTTCTGGGCGCGCTTCAGGGCGTCCTCGCGTTTCATCGCCACGCGCAGGCGGGACGCTTTCAGGTGTCTGGAATAACACAACATGTTCATAAATAACAATATTCTACATATACAGCAATTCACAAGAATTGTCATTTATGCCCAAAATTTTTATTCACTAGCAGCATTAGTTTATCTCGTTTTGTCCTCAGAAGCAGAGAGCGACACCTAGATATTATATCGCTGTATATAAGCTATCTAATACATTTTAAAATGTATCACATGCGCCTGAGAGGATGGCTTACCTGAGTGCACGGAGGTAAACTAATAGTTGCGAGCGCGTCGCGTCTGACCGGATGTTGAGGTAGCCTTACATACCTTTGCCTGATCCTCTCCTGTGTCTCGGGCGAGGCCTCCCGCTTGGAGACGGCGGCTTCATGCAGCATGGCGCGCAGCTTGCGCATACAGTCAGCCAGGTTCAGTTGTTGCGAGCGCGTCGCGTCTGACCGGATGATGAGGAAGCCTTCTTTGGTCAGTTTGCTGCTGTGCTGGAATTTATGACGACAACTTCAAACGGTTTTCTAAGATCATTTTTTGATCTGGTCAGATAGTTACAATGGAATTGCCAATTTTTGTCTGAGTTAGAAAACATATTAGAATTGTTTGATAATTATTGATTAGGAATTCTTGATTTCAATAAGACTATCTCTGTCAGCTGATCCACATTTAACTTAGTTATGATTCATTCCTATTTGTTAATTATTATTTTCATTACATACCTTTGAAATGTATTTTTACTAATACATGCTTACGCAGTACAGATATATCCAGTACATTTTTAAGTTAACCAAAGGGTTAACTTAAAAATGTATATTTATTCTAGTCAGTGCTCAATATTTTTATTTATATAATGTAATAGAGCTAATATCAAAATCCCATGCAGTCAGGATCACCTGCAGGGCACCTAGCTATCTTGTCTCTCTCATCTCAAACTAATATTACAACTGCAAAACTTTGATGGTCTACCTACATAGATGTTTAGATATTGTGTTACCTTTTACACCCCAAAATACACAATCTGTTCAGGATTGTTTTGAAGTGTTGCAAAGTTACTTTTAACCCTGTATAAACATGTGCAAAGCTGTGGGCACAGACTAGAATTCTATACTAATATTATAAAGAGGAAAGATTTGATTGTTTGTTTGAATTGTATAGGCTCCGAAACTACTGGACCAAATTGAAAAATTCTTTCACCATTAGAAACCTAAATTTTCCGTGATGAACATAGGCTATATAATATTTTCAAAAACTTAGGGATCGGCATGAAAAATTCACTAATTGAACCGTGCGCTGTATATTCATCCGCTTTTTCTATTATGGCGCGTCATAATAGAAAAAGAGGTTGAATATATAGCGCACGGTGCTTGCTTTTTCTCTACGGCCAGTGTCAGTATTGGAGTCGAGTCAATGTCAAAAACCCCAATGCTGTTAAAAAAAGTAAGGGATCTGTATGAAAACTGTGAAACCCATCGTGTTAGTGTGTATAATTTCAGAAATTTTTGTTTAATACCCGTGCGAAGCGGGGGCGGACCGCTAGTATAAAATAAAACAATGTTAGTATAACATACCAGCTCAAGCAACTTTGTCTTGACATCAGGATGTAACCATTCTGCCTCACTCGGTTTGAACCTGAGATCTACTTTGGTATGAACCTGGAACCACACAATTTAACCCATCACATTACAATATAATATACCAAACTAGTGAAAAGACTGTGTAACATTTTTTCAGTGAAGACTTTACTCTCATAATCTCTCTTTACTCATCGGTCTCATAATTATATTATTACCTTTATGAATCTTTTTAAATAAATACTAAAGTACTGTATGACTTTCAAATAAATCAAAAGTGAAATAAAAATATATGAATTAGTCAGGATTTACCCAGTAATCATCCAAAAGAACATCCTAAGATTATTCTTCGGGAGACTTTGAAGATGTGTGTTTGAACTGAGACCATGGCAAAAATAATAAATGGATTGGGATGATATTATGTAAACACAAAGTTTTGGCTTGGATTATAATAAAGGTCACTTACTTATTAAACAAAAGCAAGTTAAGCAAGTGAGCTATATATGTAATAAATAAATAATGCCGGACAATCCACACAGCATCATCTAGCCCCAAGCTAAGCAGAGAGCTTGTGTTATGGGTACTAGATGACTGATATACATAATATAATATTATTACATACATAGATATTTTTTACTACACATAGAAAACGACCAGAACGCCCTGAACAAATATCTGCAGATCGTACAAATATTTGTCCCGAGGCGGGAATCGAACCCGCAACCTCCTGCGTCACAGGCGGACCTTCGCCCACCGCGCCACAGAAGTCGTCAAATTGTAATAATCAAAAGGCATGCATGGCCTTAGGCAGAAGTTAGTACCTTGTATATATATGTTAGGAGCCAATAAGGTGAATATCTGGGTAGGACTGGTAGACGCTGTTGATGTGATATTGATATAAACAATCCAACAAACCTTGTTAACATTCTGTCCCCCTGGTCCAGAGCTGGCGCTGTATGTGATGCTGAGCTTATCAATTGGGATGAAGCCAGAGAATTTCTCATTGGGGTCTGTGCTCTGTAAACCAGAAATTAATCAGAGACATTATGAAACTGCTGTTCTATTTAATTGCTTGTTGCAGGTCACAAATATTTTATTCATCATTTGGCTTAAACCTCAATCATACTTACAAAAGAAGGCGTAGTCAGCTTCAGAGAGCTGTTTGGGTAAAGGGTTTCAAGGGAAATAGAGCTTTTGTAAGCCATAGGCCTCTTCGAGAGAGTCGTAATGTAGGCATTTTGTGCGATTTTCTGAATAAATCCAAAACGCAACGATGCCAGAGCCATTATTAGTTATAATTAGGTTCCTAGTTCGTTTCCAATAGTTTAATTTGAAATAGTCATTAATATACGATTATTTCACTTGTTTATTCACGAATAATAAATAAATCCAATTTTCGTAGATCGAATAATGTAATAACCTCTCAACTCAAATCCTCAAAAGCCCCAAAGCAAAGCAAAACAATTCAGCTGTCAGGCTGTCACTAATATCTGATTGACAGTGACATTAACATATTCCTTTTAACAAAAGAACTAAGTTTTGTGCTCCATATTCTATCTTATATTATTAAAGAAGGTTTATTCTATTTACGATTTCACCAGACACATATCGCCAAAAAAAAGGAGCGAAGTCAGCTAGGTAATTATACCTCAGAAAAACGATTGTCTATGGAAGTGCCCTAAGCATGTACTTTCCTTGGATACCTATGTAAACAAATCAGTAGAACAACATGGCGGATTAGGGATGTTAACTTGTTCGTCTAGTCGATAACATTATATCGATGGACGAGCTTGTCTTTTTAATCGACAAAAAAGGAAAGGTTCTATGTTCAACTGTATATTTTTTTTGTATCAATGAGGGCTACCGTTTTTGTACTCACCAGTTAGCGCCACTGTAAAGTAAGGTCAGAACGAACTTACTTATAGGCGACGGGAAAATATATTTACATTTTTCAGCGATTCAGCGACCCGCCCCGGCTTTGCACGGAAACCTCTTAAATTGTCAGTGTTCCTCTACTATATTATGCATGTATTATAGGTACATGTAAACCTACCTCTTGAATCACTCTATCTATTTAAAACAACCGCATCCAAATCCGTTGCGTAGTTTTAATGATTTAAGCATACATAGGGAAGGACAGACAGACAGCGGGATGCGACTTTGTTTTATACTATGTTATGAAGAGCGCATTTCTGAGGTGGTCCCATTGGAATCAAGTCAGGATCTGATGGTGGGATCCCGGAGAAATCGAAGGAAACCCTCATTTTCGGAATTGGAGCTGGATCCGAGAGTTTACTGGAGGTGAAGCAGGAGCAGGATATGTAATAAAACACTGTTTTAACTGAATTGATCGCGTATATTTTGTATTTTGTTATAGCCTGACGTTTTGGAGGCTTTTCTGATTTGAATGCACTGTCTTCAAAGTGCAATGTGCACACATGAATGTCTTGAGTTCCTGGCCGGATATTTTCTAAGCCAATATTTTCTTACGATTCCCTCCGCCGGCTTTCGTTTCTTGGTAAACTAAAACAAGAAAAAATACGTAACTTATAAAGGTCAACACATCATCAGTGGTTTTGTGTCCGGTGGTCTTGTGTGGAGAGGTTCAAGTCCGTTAAGATGGACTTGCACCTCTAAGGTCAACACGGGGCAGTGTGTCATATTTTTGTCAAAGTTTATTTTGAATCCGAAAATGGTTTTCAAATGGTTTTCGTAATAAAAGGGTCCTCTACACTTGCCCAATAGTTACACTTAGGTACCCATACTGATCTTACCTAATTTATCGATAACGTTCGATGTTCGATGATGTTCAACACTAGCACCGGTTTTTATGTCTGCGATGTGAATGAAATATTGAGAATATTGCAGGTTTCTACAGCTCACAATAAAGATGATTCAAAATAATAGGTTTTTACACACTTTATATCACAATACAATGTACAATAGACACCAATTTAACGAAATGTTAGCCACTTACCGGTGTAAGGTTAGATTCGGCCTGTTTTTGCTTTGGCATAGGCCTCAGCCTGCTACAGAACACTTCATGGTACCTCTTCTATATGATTTTCAATTTATATTACAGTTTTGCTCAATAAATAAGTCGAAAACACGGGCAAAACATAAAAATCTCACAATGACTTCTCCTGACATGTAAACAAACCCGTTGAATAGAATGGGCATCCGTGACAATGAAACCAGGAAGAGGGCGCTGATAAAAAGAGTGTGTATTGATTTTTCCTAACGTTAAACCACTGTTGTGAGAAAGAGACTGGTAGTTCAATATTGCTTCCGTGTCAAATTCGACAATTACAACAATTCCATATGATCGTTTTTCAGAGAATTATACAATTACCTTTTGATCTAGAGGTCGACAGATTGCTCTAAGGAGTATTAGACCAACTCGGAGGGTGTGTAAATTAACTGTTTACAATATATGTATAATCCAGTTTTTTCCTACTACTATAAGTATCCAAAATGTTTTAGGTTTATGTTTTCGATGGAACTTTTTACAAGAAACCGCTGCCTTTAGGGTTGTCACTTCGTAAAAAATCAGCTGTCCATGTTGAAACTTTGATGCAGTTTTTTCCGAGATACCTACCGATCGAAATTCGAAAAATCGTTGAACAAAAGTTGGTCCCTGGGGGGTGGAAATTCACCCCCTTTCGCTTAGTACACATAATTTGTTACACGGTGTATAGATAACAGGGAAAACAGAGTAAAACGTTAAAAATAAAACAATATACAATAAAAGCCTCTCATAGGTACCTGAGCACCCCACTGATTGATCTCTTTGAATTATCAAATTTTTTAATTCGAATTTCGAGACATGATTAATTATAACAGGTAATTGTATTCCTTATATATCGTTGTTATTTTGGTTATTTGTTTTGATAAAGCTTAAATTTAGATTCGAGGAATACCTACGCTGATATTATTTATGGTCGATTCCATGGAAATTCACGTGGAACACAGATAGGTACTGTACAGAGAGTTCATGGGCTTTGGAAACTATCATGGTTGTTACCACTAAAGTCATTTATCGCGGATCGCGGGATATTTACATGATTTGTAAATACCAGGCCCGGATTAAGGGATCCAGGACCCCTAGGCACTTGGTATTTGAGGCCCCCCTACCCGACAAAATTTCTTTATGCACCAAGCGCCCCCACCTCCCCCGAGCCGATCAAGTACCTACTATTAGTATATTGAGTGAATAATCAGAATAATCATTATATTACAGACAGGGCCGTAGCCAGAAATACTATTCGGGGGGGAGGGGGTTGGTTCGAGCCTTAAACCCGCCCGAGACAATATGCAACATCTTCATATATGTACTAATGCTAGTTATGATAGTACCCGGAGTGGTTTTCAATTAAGCACTTTAACCATGAGTAGCGGCGAGCGGAGCGAGCTGCGAATTTTTTCTGATTTATCCCATGTTTTGTAAAAAGTATGCAAAAGTGTGACAATAGATGTGACAGCTAGCTCCGAATATTATGAAAACTGCGGTGGTCATTTTGGAGATTGGTATGCCAGCTACAAAGAAAAAATGTGAGAAACACAAAAAAATAATAACTTCGAGCGTCACATTTTCGGGTAACAAAAAGTTAGTAGTAGTAGTTAAGGGGTAGGCTATAACAATTCATACTTACTATTTATAAGTATGAAAACAAATAACAGCCAGTGGAACGAGCCTTGACATATTGTAGTTTGTGCGGCCATTGGAAATGGTTGAGAAATGAATACAATATAAATGTCGCCAAGTAGAGTGGGACTAATTTTTTTTTTATTTGTTAGACATGCTATGAATAGACAAGAAAGGAAAGCTCTTAGCTTTCCTTTCTTGTTTTGACAATTTGGTTTTTTGAAGATTAACAAAATAACTCCTACCACTGAAAGAATGGCGAGCGAAGCGAACCGTCAAATTTTTGACTTATTTTCGGCAAAACATGTTTTTTTTTATTTCATTTTCGGATGGTCTCGTGGTAGTATAGGTAATAAAAATTAAAACAGTGAGCGGAATGAGCGCCGATATTTTGTTGTGTTTGCGGCCGCTAAAAATGGTTGAGAAATTGTAAAATTTTCGCAAGGTTGTTAAAAAGCTTAGAATAATTGAGAGTTAACGGCGAGCGGAGCGAGCCGCGAAATTTTTTGTGACATTTTCGGTCGTTACCAAATAGTTTAGAAAAGTATGTTATAAATAAAGACATAACAGTAAACGGAGGGAGCAATTAAATTACGGAAAAACAAGAAACTAGGTCTATTGATTTACAAAATTAAAAGTAATGTCGTGATCTGCCTAGCTGGAATCGGCCGTAAATGAATGCGATGCGTGCACCCAGCGCATTTACATAAAATGTTGAGACGAATTTTGACGAAAAAAAGTTTGAGTTTTCAAGAGAGAATAATTTAAAGAAATATTTAAGTGCGACGTGCTTACATACAATACAATGTATGTAGATACACAATAGGAATCTCATGGCACGGAGCGCCAAACTGAACACATAGTACCTACGTCGTTTCTTGCCTACCTTTTATTATTTGGAAAAACAAATGTAAATTTTTTAGGCAAGCCTGACTTTAGGGGTATGAATGTTCCGCCATGAGGGCCCCTAGGCTTGCCGGGCCCCTAGGCCCGGGCCTTGTGGGCCTAGGGGCTAATCCGGGCCTGGTAAATACCCTTAGGTATTTGAGTTTTGAGTTTTCTGTGAACAACTATTGGAAAATTCAGAGGATCTCTTGGTGGTAGAAGTAGCTAGCTTGCCACCTCTGTTGCATTGAGGGATTATCCCATTTTTCTCATCCATAAGCTACTTGATCGTTCCGGTGATCTTGTGGCTTCATGGTTACATAAATGTCCACACACATCGCAGACATACCTACACAACATAAATTTACAAACGTTATATTACAAAAGTAATAGTACCATAAAACAAATTCGCTTCCCGCTGTCTGTCTCTATGTACCTACTTAGATCTTTATACTACGCAACGGATTTTGATGCGGGTTTTATAATAGATATTGTGATTCAAGACGAAGGTTTATGTTAAATATGCACCCGAGCGAAGCCGGGGCGGGTCACTAACTCAATTTGTACAGGGTGTTCAGCACAAAGTTTATCATAATGCTATCAGGGGTAGGTGAAACCAAATGCAATAGCTTGGCAATTTCGTTAGCACTTTTTTTTAAGAATATTCAAGGGGTTTTTCAGCCTCGAAGATGAAGAAAAGTTTTAGTTTTTGATTTTTACAATAATTTAAACTATTTTGGGCTGTAACTTGTTTCACGAAGAACACGGCTTCACGTCACACGTGTTGATCCCTACAATTAATGATCTAGATGTTCTCCACCTAAGTCACAATAATCGGAGAGCTTAGAGACAGCTGCAATACTATATCTAGTAGGTATAGGCTACTAAACTTAAACGTAAGTAGGTATTCAAATAAATTGGTCTTCAAAATTAAACCAATGCAATAGGGAAAGTCTCAATTTAGAAAGTATTAAGATTAGAATATTTAACTGTCTGTAAAATCTTAGCCATTATGCTGCCTAATTAGTAATTATAATTTTGTCTTACCAACAAAATTGCCGGTTTATATTCACGTCCAGAAAAACGCGAAACATAAAGTGCGCTCGCGCATGTTCACGCTCTAGATAATTTAATTAGGATCCCGTTCCACGCGGCGGAACCCGAACACGTTTCTACAAGACTATTTAGAATTTAGACAACGATACTAACCGGTAGAAGGTACCTAGTAGTTAGGTACCTACATAACTATCTACTTCCATGAGGTATTCCTCTAACTTGAGTTAAGTAGTACCTAGTTAGTAATTAGTAAAACGACGACATCTGTAAGGAGGTGGACGAAGGTCCGCCTGCGACACAGAAGGTTGCGAGTGTCAATCTTATCCTATGTAGGTATGTACTCGTATATTATTATGTATATCAGTTATCTAGTACCCATAATACAAGATCTGATTAGCTTGAGGCTAGATGATGCTGTGTGAATTGTCCAGCATTATTTATATTTAATTTTTTGTACGCTTAAGTAAGTTAATAACTACATATAGTTTATAGAACATAAGTACAAAGTTGCCCACCTAGTTTAATAAAATTATCTTTCTAATGGACTTCGAAGCAATGTATCTTTGCAAGTCCCGAGGAAGTTCAGCTCATTTCACGGTGAATAAGCAGAGGTCTTTCTGCTCCAAGCAATCTCATTTACATGTTACCCGTTAGTGCTCGATGTATTATTTATTATAAATTATTTATAAAAGCACGAAACTATTTCTCTAGAGCTAGAATCAGCCTGTCACCTTTTTAATTTTTCTAGTTTGTAGGTATTATACATTCTACATGCATTCGCAGAATCTCTTGCGTTCCACTTGATCGGCAAGAGTGCACTTTCTCGAGTCGGTGATAACTTGGTTACATTACGGTCGTTTTTGCACCTCAATGATGATAATAGCAGCGGATTAGTGATTCATTTTCTACGGCCAGCTTGGTACGTGTGTGGGGAAACGGCATCATAGGCTATGAACAATGTGGTTCCTATAATGTGGACGAACAATGATTTGCTATGTACCTAAACTGATGAGTGATGGTCATGAACGACAAAAGCTTCAAGAGCCACGGAAGTGGAGTCCATTGATTTTATTGGCCGCCATAAATTAAATTCTCCAAATATTTTAGAACTGGCTCCTCTTGCTGTTATTTATTAGGTCTTACCTACTGAATTTGAAAACAATTGTCCTTGAATGACTTATCAAAGTACCAATTTGGTGTAGAGATGGGCACTAATAGTGATGATTCTGTTGAGAGATAAATAATCTCGCTGAAATCTGCACGTTCTGCAATTCTGTAACGACACGGGCGGACTTTCATCAATTATGATAATGGCCGAGTCTGCGCACGCGACCACTGGCTTTCCGAATTCCACCGGTGCTGGCGTGCTTGTACTACTCCTAGTTTACTATCTAAAATCGTCTATTTAGATCTGCAAAAATTTAGCATATAAAAAAACAGGTCGAACAGCTCTTACAGCCTGTGTAGACTGCATGATGTCGTAAGTACCAATTATGTTGGGTACATATCTTTTTAAGTGATCCATCCATAATATTTATAAATATCAAACCACCCAAATCGACGTACACCCTCAATACTAATTATTAGTTGGAAGAGAGAGGATCAATGGATCTTGATCTCTGAGGTATAACTTAACCGAAGGGATGCTCTTACTTCTGATCACATCAGAGCAAAGAAGTAAGAGCATGCATAAGAGCCTAATGGGCTGCTCCAGTTATAACGCCACTGTAAGGTACTAATGGTACTATACATACGTATACGTAGTAGTAGTACTGTAAATGTACGACGTTTTTCACACCCCTGATAAATCCATTCAAATCGCGTGTTGGTAAATGGATGGTTAGTATAATTTCAATTGTTGTAGTGGAAGCTATCCGTTCGCAATATGCAGATTATTTAATTAACATTGCTACGGCATGCTGTATTCTACATGACGCATGTGCATCCATAGATTGTGAATCTGCAGATGTTTTGTCAAGCGATGGAAATCAGATAAGCTCGCGAAGGCGGCTTTTATCCCGCGATAAAGGGTTCCTAAAAGCGCGCGATTGTGGCGAAGCTTTTAGGTTGAAATAAGACAAACAATACAACCTTCATCCACAAATACCCAACCGACTTGAACAGTTTGTAATATTTAACATTAGAGGTGAAATGGCGACGTCGTCGTCGGAGTCTGGTAGACGGAGCCACAAGAGCGTGAATAAGCTTTCGGTCGGTAGGTATGCGGAGCAAGATAACGCTGACGGCTGCTCGCTTTCGCGGGTTTTATGTATTCATTAGAATTAGTTAGATATTAAATAAACAATAGAGAGACATTAGGCAGATAGGAGAAAGACACGCTCTTAATGAGCCGATGACGGTTCCAACAGCTAATAAAATTGCAATAATTTTGTGTAAAATATTTTTTTCAACGGCAGTCGGTATTCTAAGCCCATTTGGTAGGTAGGTACAGAAAAATACGAAGTTTAGTTTGATGAAAATTTCAAATTTCCGGAAGCGTTATTCCATGGCGGCGGCGCGGGGGGGCGTCGTGAATTCTCCTACTTATGTATGTGGAGCCGAGACGCGGCGCGGCGCGCCGGCGCTCCGTCCCGTTATTTATCAGTTACCCATCGAAGCGGAATAATTAATTGTCTCTATCACGTATTAGATCATAGAAACAATAACAAATTGAGTAATTGTTGGCTTTCGCCAGTTATTGTTAGTAATTTGTGATTTTCATAGTGTGCGAAAACAAGCGCGATGTTGTCAGCCGCGGTTCTGTTAAGAGGTGGCCGTGGAAACTGGAAACAAAGGCGCAGGCGGTTCATTTGGTAGTTCAGACCATCGCACGATGACGTCTTATGAAAAGGATCGGTACTTATTACAATTTAAAAAGAGCTCGTAAATTATTTTCATAACTACTCTGAAAATGGATCTACGCCCCACACAGTGCAGTATACGATGCAACTTGTAGATAGTCACAAAATTTCACAAATGACAATCATAAACCTGGCAAATAGGAGTCTAATTTTAATTCTAAGGGGGGGAACTAAGACCTGCACTGACATCTCGCGTAGGAGTGTATTGTGCACTATCCCCCTGCCTAACCAGGCCCTAACCAGCCCAGCTCCTTGAAATACCGGAACAGGACTTACCTGGCAAATAGGAGTATCCTTATCAATGATTTGAAGGGCAGCCTAGAAAACCGCTTCAGCCTCCGCTAATCCTATTAACCACGACTGGGTGCAGCGGCACGGTGCGTGATATCCGCTAACTTTCCGCCGTTCGCGTCAAAAAATAGTCCGCTTATCGCGATAGACACCTCGCCATCACAAACATTCCTTCCACGAGAAATCTGGGAAATTAGCTTACACTTATTTATAACAATCTGGACCATAACGAACTATAAATTTATTACATTGGCAGGTAGCATAGACCTCAGCCACATTCTAGCTTTTAGCAAAATAAGCCCTGAGACACATTAATAGATACATTGAGTCCTTATTGGCTTCGAGTGTTGTACTTTCCAGGCCTTTACAGCCTGATGTGGCACATATTTAGTAGTTAAGCTAGGTATACAAAACTAGGCTCATGGAACTGATTTCTGTTCCGTGGGACTCCCGAAGTACCTACCTACCCATGGAGATTGATTACCATAATTAAGTGAATGACACTTCTGAGCTCTCCCAGTTTAATATACGCTTTTGATTGTATTTAACTGCTGTTGACATGACATCGTGATAGGTCTCTAATCATCAATCATAAATAACATAACATAACTTAATCTATCTATATAACAATCACATTTTTCACCTACATAACTGCCAAACTGATTTGATAAAGAGTGAATGAGATAACAGTTAGAAAGCACTTCGGCATCGCCGCCGCCGCAAGAGCAAGAACGATCCGAATCGTAAAACGCGTTTCCGCACGGCTGCGCAGTGACAGATATTCGCGGCCGTTGGAATGCCGGGAAAATTGCAATAAATTGCCCATTTCAGTGCTTGGGGGTGATGGACCATTGATTGGGTGCTTGGGTACGTTCAGCTTTGCTGCGGTGCCGTGGTGGTAGAAGCTTCAATAAGTCTGAGCTACCTAGGCTTTGATAGTTACCTAAATAGGTCAAATACCTAGGTACACTTTTCTAACTAAGGCCTGTAGTACGTAAACGATAGGATAAATAGGTTAGACAATAGACATCCACTGCACCGATTTCCCGTTCTGTTTTAAAAACATCATTAGGTAATACTGTAATAATAATTAGTAGGTACTCAGATATTAATAATAAAATATGTAGGTAATACCTGAGTAGGTAAGGTACCTATTGTATTTTATCAGCTAAGCTAACACCCTAATTTAGAGCTGTATTTATTACCTTATTATTTATGTTATTATCTTATTCGCTTAGTTATAAAAGAGTATTGTTTTATCACGTTTTATTCTATTTCAAAACTATTATTCCCTTTTAGGGTTTCGAGACCGGTCTCGAATCGTTAATAAAATAACTCAGCAACTACTGCAGCTATTACCTTGAAATAAAAATAATATCTGATTAATGATGATTTTCAGCTCAAATTTTATAAAACAAACTAAGTTTGTAGTTTGTACATTTCAAACATAGTAGAGTACGTATCCAGATTTCAAAGCAGTCAGAAATTTCGGTAGGTGTCATACGATATTACAATGTACTCTGTGGTCATACGTCAAAATATAGACCATTCTTCTATGGGAATCGGTCGAACATAATTACGTCCTACCTAATCAAAGGTTAATATAATAAGATATACCTACGTTGCTAACTTATAGGTATTCTTACTTAATAATCTTTGAGCTAGGTGATGCTGTGTGGATTGCCCAGTACTATTCATTATAATTATTATTCAAATTTCAAACTTTTTACATTGACAGCAGGTTAGAAGGTGTATGATGATAATGATTAAAACGGTATACTTATTACCGAATATTTAATCAAATTTAGCGCTCGCAGACGGATATGTTAAATTTTAAACTTTCACGCGTAAAATCATCCCGCAATGCAATATAGCCTATGCAAAATCAACGCTGCTTCTAGCATTCTATTGGCTGCTGAATTTTGCAAAAAAGATCGTATTGGTGGAGCAGCTAACGTATTATTTGCGGCTATGTTCACTCGCGTCATCCCCAGAGCACGAGCGCACGCAAGCGCCATCTTCATCCCGCTCAGTCTGCCGCGAACCTCCGTGGGACTAGCATTCTTGTTGCGTTGTCGGTCGGTATTACCGTAAAATAAAATCACCGGTTTCCTCCCAGAAGGAGCGCAAGTTTTTTGAGACAGAAACTGCTATTATTTTAAACTCTGTGATTAGTTAATCTGTTCAGTTGTGGATATTGAACTGATCGCTATTTAGTACTGAAGTGCATCAGTGATTTGATCTCGCGATCTACGTGACTGCATTTCTTCGGTGTGAGCTTACTCGACTGTAAAAAGGTAAGTTTTTATTTAGTTTCGCTAGAATGTGTCGGATGGCTGGCCGGAGCGGCGCGCGGCGGCCGCGGCCGCTAGGGGAGCTCCGTCCGGACTCCCGCGAAATCGATTGTCCCGCGACATGGGATGGGTAGATTGGTGCCTACCTACCTCCACCTACCTACCGCTACTAGGGTTCCACACCCTCGCTCTCTCGTCCCTACACTTGTATTGTTTCATTTACCTACCGGTGATCTTGAACTAGCAACATGCGCCGGTGTTTTCTATGAATATTTACACTTATTCTTTAGCCATCTACCTACGCCGCCGCTTTTTTCAGAGAAGAAGCTTTGTGTTCATTGTAACTTCCTACTCCTTAGGTAGTGTAAGGTTCTTTATCTAGCTAGGACCAAGGACGTAGGATCTGTATTAGTCCAAATCACAACCACGATACCCCATATGGTTAATTTATATATTTTTTTTAGCATGTGAGCGGCGCGGCTGGGCCAACCTACCCTGTTTCTATTCTACACAAATCCAGTCACAGCTTTTGCAAGGAGTAGGTTTTATAGATCCCACACGGATCTCCTGTAAAGTACTTACCTACCTACATCGTGCGGATTATCGAGAGCGGAGCGGCATGCGGCAGGCATGGGATCAGAAAGTTAGATACTTACCTACCTACTTATGTGCCTACATTCTCGGAAACAGCGATCCATTCTAAAGAATTGATGGTTGTGTGATGTGACTACGGAGTGGCAATAAGGTAAAAAACCTAGGTACAAAATAGCTAATATGCGTAGCCTCAGTTTGTAAAAAATACCTACCTACAAGGAATTTAAATACCTACCACACTACCTTCTACCTATTGAAAAAAAAATCTATCTAGGTATGTGATATACATACTGTATTAACTATAACACACGTTACCTACCTATCTAGTACTCATACCTAACACAAGCTCTGCTTAGCTTGGGGCTAAATGATGCTGTGTGGATTCTCCAGGATGCATAATATTATAGGTGTGCTTAAATAAGGCACCAGAGATTAGTCGGTAGGTAAGGTTTTTTTAAGATTTGTTCAATGTTTTTCGCAAATTATTAAACTTAGACGATTTTTAAAACCTGTATGTGAAAAGTGTAAAACCTATCGAAATTTCGAAAACTGTTTTGAGATGTACAAATTGATACCTTTCATTTGATACCCGGACATAAAGGGGCGCCTCAGGCGAGTTTATGTCCGATGGATTTTACTCGAGCTACCTACGTAACCGACCTAAGTAAAGTACTTACGTAGGTACCTACAGCTCGTATCTTGGTGGATATCCTCAACTCCGGCGTCAGGTTGCATGTTCACTCATCATGTGACATTCATGTTCACACCACACATCTCATTACAAATAAAGTAGATATCTACAATAATAAACCCCTTCACAGCACCTGTAGTGTTCATAATAGACACTGACAGGCAGACAGACTCACCTAATGACACCATATTTGTATTTCTAAGTAGAAATATGGTGGAATAGGTAGGAAATCTTGTGCTTGTGACTAGCGTTTTGAAACCGTCGATTACTTTGTATAACTCAAATATAAAAGTCATCTTCGGAGAAAATCAATAGATATCTACAGTGAAAGCTGTCATTATTATTTTGAATATGCAGCTTTCTAAGTTAATCAATGCATCTTTATATTTTTGTATTGATGACGCCCAAGAAAATGATGATGATGTGACGCATGTGTCTCAGTACACTTCACTGTCTCTTATCTCCTGTGGATTTTAAGGGCGCATACAACCTCAACTCTGTGCGAAAAGGCTAGACATATGATTTTGCGTTCATAAGAGCGGGACAGGGCATTGCAACGCAAGTCCAAAAATCACCAAAAATCAAGTTTTAGCTTATTATCTATTAATTAGGACATTATTTGAAAAAACCGAAACATATAAAATTTTTATTATACTTAATTCTATTACCACGCTTATTGTCAAGATCTGAACTTCTGTATTTATAGGTTTTAGTAAAAATTTAGAGGTAACTTTGCGATTTTTTTCTATCGAGAAAATTTTATGGAATCGTGTTTTCGAAACATATGATCGATAGATTAAGTCCTGACCTTTACCATATATCGATTTCAAAGTTGGAGTTGAAAATTAGCAGTTTGTGGTAGTATACACCCTTAAGCGGTACCGTATGAATACTTCAATACTGTAACCCAACTTGTATGACATTGTGTCTGTTGTATAAATGTATAATTATTCTTTTTTTGTTAAATTTCCGTGCGAAGCCCTAACGGACCGCTCGTGTTGCATAAACTAAAATCACTGTTCTCTGACTGAACAAGTCTTCGAGATTGGATTCCCTTGTGACCTTTTATCATCATCCTTTTATATCGCATCCAATCGGTTTGTATTGGATGCGATCATCGTAGACACCAAAGCCGGCGGACTTGTTTTGCGATAAATTATTCGGGTCCAATCAGACGACATTATCCGCCCCGCTCCGGGCCCGGGTCCGCTCCGTCCGCGCGACCCGTCTTATTTTGGTATAGTAATATGTAGTGCAGGCTATTCGATGTAGTTATGGGTTGGAGAACTATCTTGCAAGAAGTCTATCGGCATTTCTTCTTGCGCAACTTTTGTTGGTTATAAAAATATGCCATAAAACAGATTCTATAATCTGTGTGTGTAATCTGTATTTATGGCATATTTATTCAGTCTTGAATACTTTTTTTTTCTTTTTTTTTTAAGGACTTTATTCGCTTAGCGAATATGCCAGTCCCGTTATGTAAACAAAAACTTAACCCTTATTTTATTTTACTATATCATACACCATTATGTACAAGGCTTTAGCAGCCTCGCACAGTGGGGTGGAAAGTAAACTTTGAACTAAGCCTAATTCTGCGAGATTCAAATTATAATCATCAAATTATTATCTCTTGTCACGGCCTGTTATTGTTACCGAGCCGAGAGTAGATGGGGAAATACTTTTATCTGAAGTGCTAATACAGCTTTATTTACTGCTATTATCTTGTACATGGGACCAATAAGTAATTATCCTGAACAAAAAAGCCGTAACTCTGGCTTGGCAAAATTTACTGTTTTGAATAAGCTAGGTAAGAGAATCTTTTGAACTAAGTAGGTATTTTTATAGGTATTATTTTATTATTTTAATACGTATTTATAAGAGACAGGAAAAGTGTTGATGTACCTACTGCCATATAGGTACCAATCCATAAATAACTCATTCCTGTAAAACTTCCTGTTAAAGTACAAGACAAGTGATGCTTGTTTTTAGTAAATTGTGATCACTACATAGTAAAAAACAAAGTCGTTTCCCGCTGTCTGTCTAATGTCAATACCCTATGTATGCTGCTTAGATCTTTTAACATACGCAACCGGTTTTGGTTTTTTTAATAGATAGAGTGATTTAAGAGGAATGTTTATAATTATAACAAATTGCGTTAATATCAGCAATGCAACCGTGCGAAGACGGGGCGGGTCGCTAGTCCATTATATTCCGTTCTCGTACCTACGATTTAACTTTTAGTGCGATCTGTTTCGAAGTTATGACTAAAATCATCCAAACTTTTGCATTAATAATATCCCTATGTATGTATACATACATGGATGCATGCCCGATGCAGACGATGGTCCTATTTGATTGATTACAGACTTACATCCGTCCATTGTTGCATTGCGTAGTATCTACGAGTCACGTACATTATAATCATGTATTATCGACATGCACTCTACATAAATGCATCCTCGACGCAGCAAAAGCCACACATCTCAATAAAAGGAACGTTGCCCAAGACACTATACAATTCCATATGTAGGCACTAGGCAGGGAGGTACTAGGTAGTTAACACAGGTCTAGACTAGACTAGACGCTCACGCACAGTAACCATCATCTGGAAATACCTACATAAAGAACTGCAAATGTAATCTATCAAATGGATGATATTTGCATAAAATCATCATAACATGGATGCACCACTTGTGCAAACATAACTAGTTTATTTACGACAACGATATACGCCAAACAAGAGAACAACTATGCGACTTAAAACGTTTTGTGGTCCTAGATAATTTGATGCGCAGAATCTTTGTTGATGAAGATTGAGTTTACCGGCGCCCTTCAGGAATATTTGAATTCTGCAAAAAGGCACAAGCACAACGAGTGATAACTGCCATGGCACCCCCGCTCGGTGCAAGACAATGTTTAATTATAGAACAGCTGGGGCCATGTCGTTTTGCTGTTTTTGTCTTGTTGACATGTACCGTATCTACATAACATTCCAGATTTGATTAAATTTCAAAGGTGTAATTACAGCTCGCAAGCTTGCCGGAATCGTTTCGCAGCTTATTGTTTTTAAATGCGTAGTTTTTGTCGAAAACTTTTATAGCAAAACGTCGACTCAGACAAGTAAACATCCTCCATTAGTGTCCTTCTCCATGTAAAAAGCAATAAAAGGAACGTTGCCCAAGACACTATACAATTCCATATGTAGGCACTAGGCAGGGAGGTACTAGGTAGTTAACACAGGTCTAGACTAGACTAGACGCTCACGCACAGTAACCATCATCTGGAAATACCTACATAAAGAACTGCAAATGTAATCTATCAAATGGATGATATTTGCATAAAATCATCATAACATGGATGCACCACTTGTGCAAACATAACTAGTTTATTTACGACAACGATATACGCCAAACAAGAGAACAACTATGCGACTTAAAACGTTTTGTGGTCCTAGATAATTTGATGCGCAGAATCTTTGTTGATGAAGATTGAGTTTACCGGCGCCCTTCAGGAATATTTGAATTCTGCAAAAAGGCACAAGCACAACGAGTGATAACTGCCATGGCACCCCCGCTCGGTGCAAGACAATGTTTAATTATAGAACAGCTGGGGCCATGTCGTTTTGCTGTTTTTGTCTTGTTGACATGTACCGTATCTACATAACATTCCAGATTTGATTAAATTTCAAAGGTGTAATTACAGCTCGCAAGCTTGCCGGAATCGTTTCGCAGCTTATTGTTTTTAAATGCGTAGTTTTTGTCGAAAACTTTTATAGCAAAACGTCGACTCAGACAAGTAAACATCCTCCATTAGTGTCCTTCTCCATGTAAAAAGCTTAAATAAGAAGCGTAAATGGAGTTCAGTATATTTACGATCATCTAATGTTTCAAGAGCGAGCGCAGTCATGCCTCAGTCTGAATGAATGGCTCATTGTGATGCAGCCTGCATCCTCAGAGTCGCTAGGGACCATGTTGACACTCTCGGAATAATACTTTTGATTATAATACTGCGTTGAATTAAACGCTAATGAATTAATAATGAGAACAGGAAAAAAAGTAAGGTCGGTGTCCTGCTTTAAGTACTAAACGTCGAAAATAACATTCTGGTACAAAATCTGCGTCTTAGTGAAGCTAACGCAAAATGTCGCTGACGAAACTTCATAGACTTCCAGATGACTTAGACGTAAAGCCTCGTCGCTTTCGGAATTCGGAATAGTCTACGCTAATTTTAGAAGTGAAAGCAGGCATTCACAACATCACATCTCGAAATACGCCATCCAAGTTCGTCCTCGCAGTGTCAAGGTCATGGCGGAGCGTTGCCGTCGCCCCGGCGCGCTCGAGTGCGCCTCTTTTTTATTTTTTAGGGCTGGCAGCTGCACTGCTTTACATTTATTTTTATGGTAGTCAGACGAGTAATTTCTGTAGCGTGTCGTGTGCTCAAGAGTTTTTGTGAGACTTGCCAGTTAGTCACGAGTGAAGCACCCTTGCACACGACAACATCAATCGTCAGCATATTGATTGCGGCTGTGTAGAAAAAATCGTTCCTTCCTAATAACGATCTTACTGGGTAACTCCATTAATCTTTATTTGTGTTTGGACGGGGTTTCGATTGACCGATACCAATTTTTGTGACTGGGCAAATTAATTGACCTTCCTCCTATTTCATTCGTCATGTCATGTCACATTCATGTCCCGTACGTTCAATATAGCACTAATATTGAACGTACGGGACATGAATGTGACATGACGTTCAAGTTAAGCCAGGTACTCCCAGAAAACCTGGTGTGCTATTTCCTAAATATGATTCACTACTCTCCAGTGACGAAAAACAGAAATAGAAACGGTATCCAGCCAGATATATGATCCGATAGGAGACGTGGAATTCGCTGAGCACCGCTAAACAAGTCTGTCGCGTATCTGGGCCAACTGGGCGATTTGGCAGGACGATCTCAAATGTTGGGGACTGGAATGCTGCTATGAAATTCGATGAAAATACTTAACTAGATCGCAACCGTTAGTTCTTGCTAAGGAACTCCAGAAATTAAGATAGTTGAGCAAGATTGCTGAAGATTCTGATTTCTTTTAAACTATCGATGGCAACTCAAAAGTAGTTTAAACAACAACGGGATAGACATGTGCGCCGACGTTGAAATAGTCGGCGGCGGACGCCGGTCTGAAATCGGCGGCGGCGGCGTGATTTCGGCGTGAAATCGGCGTGACAGTATTTGTTTAGAATCTGTTATTATTAATTTAAAAATGCTTGCATACTGTTATAATTTATTATGCTTTCTTATGTTAAACATAAATTAGGTAGTTTAAAACATCTAGCGTTCCTCCAGAAGGTTCAGGCCCCCAAACTTTAATTAGGTACCTATGTAAAATAAGGAACATATTTTGGATAGGTAGGTAGACTAGGTACATACATAGAGCCCTCACCAGAATGGTGTCGCGCCAACTTTGGCTCAGTGGATAAACAACATGCTCAAAAACAGAGCGATACAAGTGACAATCAATAAAACCACCAGAGGTATAGTTGTCAGGGGTTGCCCCCAAGGCGGCGTTTTACCGCCCCTTTTATGAAACATAGTTGTTGAAGAGCTAATCCACAACCTCAACGGACGCGGACTGGTCACAATAGGATATGCGGATGACCGTACGATCTTGGCGACAAGCTGTTTCGAAAACATCACAGTAGGATATGCGGATGAACTCGCGATCTTGGCGATCGGCTGTTTCGAAAACACACTACGCGAACTGATGAAACTTGCCTTCAAAACCGTCTAAGCATGGTGTACCGACCATGAACTCTCAGTTAATCCAACCAAAACGGAACTAATAATGTTCACAAACAAGCGACATCTGGGAAACATTAAACTCCCTAAATTATTCAACACAGAGATCAAGCTAAAAACAGAAGTCAAGTACCTAGGAGTCATACTAGATAGCAAACTGCTTTGGAACAAACATCTTGACAAAAAACTACAACGTGCGACGTCAACCCTCTACCAGCATTCTGCTGCATTAGCAGAATGCTTGGCAAAACCTCGGGGATCTCACCAAAAATAACCATATGGCTCTACACTGCTATAATTAGACCAACATTAACCTACGGAGCGATAGTCTGGTGGACAAGAAAGCGCCGTGATAACGAGACTACAGCGGTTCCAAAGAATGGCCTGCTCAGCCATAACAGGCTGCATGAGAACCATTCCCGGCGCTGCCCTAGATATCATTCTAGACCTCGCACCATTAGATCTTTACATACAACAAGAGGCTACAATGTCAGCCCTAACACTACAAAACATAGGTCTCTGGGCAATCACAAGCAGTCCACACGCCCAGATCATGGACAGGGCTATAAATTATTAACCCCTCATAGCTGCCCCATGTGATAGAATACCCAGCAAACCAATGCTAAACAAGCACTACCAAATACAACTATACGAGCATCAGAAAGATGAATCTGGTACACAAAGTCAGTCAGATCTATACAGATGGCTCTAAAACGTACACAGGCACAGGCGCCGGGGTCCACTCATTGGACCTAAACATTAACATATCAGTAACACTAGGAAGGCACAGCTCTATATTTCAATGCGAATGTGTAGCAATAACTCAGGCGGCCACAGCTGTACAAAAGAGAGGAATATGACCAATGTGTTCGCATTCTCTCCGATAGTGCTGCCATACTCAAAGCCTTGGAGGGGAGTAGCTGCAACTCCAAGTTAGGGTACGAATGCCATCTGGTATAAGATATAAACAAACAACAAGATTACCCTTCAATAGATAAAAGGACATAGCGGATCGCTAGGAAATGACGCCGCTGATGAACTGGCACGGCGAGGATAACGGCGGAAACTACCACAGAAGATCCACTGCCTTTCCTCCCCTTGCCATTTTCATTACTCCAAACATGGATTAGGCTCAAAACTAGAATGATGCATAATGAACGATGGACACGCCCACGCAAGTCAAACTAGAGAGGCGCTGACATCAATATCAAAGAATCTAACTATACGTTTATTGAACCTAAATCAACCTGCGTAGTCTGGTAGGAAGACTAACAGGGAATTGCTTACTGAACAAACACCTATTCACCATCGGAGCGACAGACAGTCCTCTCTCCAGAGGATGCCTCAGTGGCGACGAATCAGCTGCCCACGTTGTCCAGGAATGCGAGGGAGTAGCAGCAACACGAACAGAAATGCTCAACTTGCCGAGGTCACTCCGCGAAGCCTGTGAAGATCCCAGGAAGATTCTGCGCTTAAAGACGAAGTTAGGCTGGCTCTGCTAGCACTCACACCACGAATAATGGACCAAAACTGAGTCCATATGCGGAAATAGGAGTACTTCTACCTAAACCTAAGCTATCGTACTAGCGTATATGACGTCATTTGGTACTTATAAACTTTACCTATTCCGATCCCTGGTAATAATAATCAATAAAATGACGGGGTTTTCAAAGCGTCTAAAAGGTAACGTGTCACGCCGAATTCACGCCGATTGGCTGATCGGCGGCGGCGGCGTGAAAAATTTGCCGGCGGCGGCGGCGGCGGGTCGGCGCGGCGCACACGTCTACAACGGGACTTAGGTACTACAGATTACCCCTACTACAAAAGTTTATTCTCGTGATCTACAAGTTTGTTGTTCGCACTGACGACATGGTACCTACTATTAAATCTACCAGATGACGTGCGTGCGTCGGACGTGACAGCAGTAGGTACCTACTACCTACCTAATTGTAATGTCATGCCCAACCTATTTGGTTTTCCGAGAATACTTGCTTTTAGCACAAAATTCACTTGCAGTCAGTAGTCTGTTTATCAACATTCACGTTCATTAAAGACTGATATGACAAACCTGGATCTATTTTACTCTCCATATGGTATTATTGGTTAACTATTGATAGACTGTTGGTTTTATCTCAAGTGGTCTATGTTTAACTTCAGTTCAGGGTGATGGTTGTAGATTCACAAGAGTGCCCTACTACAAAAGTTAACACCGTTGACTGGTTAAATTAAAGATGGGCTTTCATTTGATCTGGACGTTGAGAATCCTTACAAACCGCCAGTCGCGTCAGACAAACCTAAGGTAGGTAAGTGTTGGTAAATTATAGTCAATAAATTGGCAATGAATGCAGCCAGGGCTTTGGGCACGCTTAGCTACTACTTAGCTACTACTGTTATTGATAGGGTAGGGATCGGGACAGGGTAGCTACCTTACCTATGTACCTCACTCATACCGTACGGATCGGTAGAACAAACCAACGATAACAACTTATATAAGAAACAATTTTAGACAAGGATTACCTATTCATATTAACAAACAGTGCATAGAAAATAGCAGCTGCGTTCATGACGTCACAAGAAGCGCATTCCGTCAGGTGCAATGATGTCTGCACACTAAACCAATACTTACCGCACCCGCCTCCGCGCTCCGGATTGACACGCCTTGGCTGGTCTACTGGCCACAACTTTTTCAGCGATATTCTACTACGTTATAATTACAATTAGGGATGTTACGGAGGTGGTTTAACGGAACCGAAGTCGGAGTCGGAATTTTAAATTTTGGTTTATCGGAGTCGGAGTCGGAGGCGGAGGCGGAGGCGGAGGCGGAGGCGGAGGCGGAGGCGGAGTCGAAGGTGGTGGCAGAAGAGAGATTAAGAGCCTAGTGTGACGACCACTGTGGCGCGGTGGGCGAAGGTCCGCCTGCGACGCAGGAGGTTGCAGGTTCGATTCCCGCCTCGGGACAAATATTTGTACGATCTGCAGATATTTGTTTAGGGGTTCTGGCTGTTATCTATGTATAATAAAAAATGAATATCTATTAATAATATTGTAATATGTATATCAGTCATATAGTACCCATAACACAGGCTCTGCTTAGCTTGGGGCTAGATGATGCTGTGTGGATTGTCCAGCGTGATTGATTTATTTATTTTATTTATTTAGTTTTAAGGGGAGGCTTAATCAAATATTAGAGGTATAGTACAATACAAATACAAACATTATTATTTTAATCATTCTCTTTAATTTACTTCAAATAAAATTATAAACTATCTACTTACTTAGTCGTTAAAAATTAGCAGTAGTTAGAAAATTAAATCAAATGAATGGACTCTAAGAGTAGCAAATTATATTTAATAAACAAAAGCTTGCAGCTTTGTCTCCGTCTAATCTATTTCTTAGCGGGTCATAGATTAGGCCAGCCCCACTAAAAAGTTAGTTCTTCGTATTCAGTAGCATGCACTGACTTTAAATGACCCTTTAACGAAGTAGTCGTGCCTCCTTTTCGTGAATATATCTTTTCACAAGCTTTGCACTTTGCCGTATCTGCACAAACTTCAACGAAGTAGTTCCAAATCACAATTGATTTCGTCTTCATTGTCTTAATCAGAATCAAACAGATAACTTTAATTGAAACGCCGCGCAAAACAAAACAACTATGCTTCGATCTCCGATTTAAACCTCCGAATGAAAGTTTCGGAACAGAAGTCGGAGCCGGAGGTGTAATATCAATCGGAGGTTCCGACATATCGGAGTCGGAGTCGAAGCTTCGTAACATCCCTGATTACAATAGTTGATTACCTAGCCTCAGAGCTGGAGTGTAGTTTTTAGCTTTGTCCAGCGAGCGAGACGGCATCTGCTGTCACGCACCGATGATCCTACTGGGCATTTTCCTATTAAGCCTTTAACTAATATCTTTGGAGGAAAAAATGGACTGTGAGTGCGAAGACCTCACAATTATAGAAACAAGCTTAATTTACCGTGTTTCGTACGGTACGGTTTGCAGCCGCTCATGAATCCGAAAATGCATGTGATTTCTCTACCTAGCAATTAAAAAAACATTTCTTAATATGTCAATCTTAATTATTACAAATGATTCACATAAAAGTACTTGCGTCTACGACACGTCGGAATTCTTTATAGGAATTTTTGTATAAAATATTCTCATTCTAGCTATACAACCTGAAAGACGTCATTCTGGATTTTCAAATAAATTCATGAATTCATTATGATCAATTACACGGACTCATTATTCGATAACAATAATAATAATAGTACATTTTTCTTATAATAATCAGTAGGATAGGAAGTTTAAAATACGAAAGCTCCGGTTTCGATGAAACTGAGTTCACACAGCTGGTACAAGACAACGCAATATAATCGAGCATTTTTCAAAAAACTAAATTATGCATGACCGCTCGTCGCGACGCGACAACCGCTACTAACAGCACTGCGAAAACCCCTTACAGCTCTCGTAAATGCGCATGCTTGTGTGAGTGAGCCGTTTCGAGCGTTTGTAGGTAGTTTCCACACTGTCTAATGTACACTGTGGAGATACTATCCATTTCCTTGTGATAATAAAGCACGCAAGTATAAACTAAACATAAACTTGTTGCACCCAACGCACCCATAGTCGCAGGCTCCGGGCTCGCTAGAGGAATAAAAATAATGGAATTCCAATCAGAAACTGCCTAAGTACCTACTTTTACATGTCAGCCGTAAGAAAGCGGAATGCCTCAAAGATTATTTCCAAGTATGATGAAGTTTTTTGGACTTTAAAAGACTTTCAAATGATATGCATTTTCTAAAAATCTAATCTGCACGTTTATTAGAAATCTAATTATTCACATAATCATACGATTATTATTATCCGCAAATCCGGCTTGAAGGACCACTTTTAACAGAACCTTTCAAAAATCCTGAGCACTTTCACTAGTCGGATTAAAAGATGAAACAGGTTCTTAGCTATGATCTGAGACGCATCTCATAAGGCAACAACTCCGCATTACCAGTCGGCACAACGCGGCAGGCCGTCGCTAGAGACGGGGGTCGTTGACCCTGCCTAACGGCGGTTCATTTCGCGAGAGGTGCCGATGAGCCTGTTACTGATACGTGATCTGTGGGTACATACATCTAACTGATACGAAAATTGCCAGCTGATATTATAGTGGACAACCGGTCCATATATACATTCTTATGTTATGGTTTGATGATAAATCTTATCTAATGATAAGCCTTGTTCGGAATTCAAAGATCATACACGTCATAAGGATTTGTTTGTACATATGTATAGAAAATAAATAACTTTAAGATGCTTTTGAAAATGCAACCTTCTACATAGTTCAACATTATCTAATAGCAGTGGAGCAAGAGCCGTTTAAAGGTGGGTCGATGATTTACTGATTGATTCTATTACAACACGCAAACCTCCTACCTGTATCTAGTATAATTTCGCTAATGTACCTATCGATAGAAATGTCTAATCTAAGCTAATTGAGCTAATTAAAGCATCAATACCAGGTTGAAAAGATATCTGTGCGGTGATCGCCATGATCATATCACAGTGAACATGAAGGAAGCCAGTAGGTCAGCTCGAACAGTTATAAAACTACTTAGAACATCAGTAATACAGATCTTTCACTCTGTCTACGCGCTCGGTCACCGTACAACTAAAAATGATGATTTTCACTAATCATCATGCAACTGGGTCTAACAGTAATTTATGATTGAGTGCTTCAAATTTTACGAGCAGCTAACTCTCTTATGATGCAGATTTAATAGGTGCTTAATGTTTTGAAACTTACGCTACTTATTAATAGGTGCTAGTGGTGGTGAATTGCTAAATTACCAGTAAAAGTGGCGTTAGGTGTGTACGTGTACCTGCCTACTTAATTAACAATGTAAAAAGATTGTAATGTTGAGGGAGGGATTCAAGATTTTTTAATTGCCTTCAGGCTTTACGGTACGTCCTTCTATAGGTTTAAATTATAATAGGTATTATGTTCCTAGTTACTACGAACAGCTTCAAAATGAGCTTAAGTGGGGCACACACAACACAACAATGAATAATTATAAGTATCATTATTTCCTGGGTAAAACCTGGTAACTAGTAAAGAATAGAGATAACAAAACGTATACGAGCGACGACACCAACGAACTTCAAACAGGGTTGTATAAGTCAGTATGTAAGATACTTAAATTCGATTCATGATTTTGATTTGAGGCCAAGCTTTCAAAGCACTGCAGATTCTGGCGAGATCCTCACGTCTGCAGAAGTCTATGATCGGAGCCCGGAGACCAAACTCCACGGGTTTCTGAGCCACGGGAGTTATGAGTGACACATGATTATAAAGAGGAAAGATTTGTATTTTTGTGTGTTTATGCATATATTTGTAATGATTAAACTCAAAAACGACTGTGCCAATTTCAAAAATTATTTCACCTTTAGAAAGCTACATTAACCCTGAGTAACATAGGCTATATTTATTGCTAGAAAAGATTAGGAATCCTAAAACTTACTAAAATTTAAATAACGTAACCCAAGGTTTAAAAAAATGCCATAAAACATCTTCGTCGCATGCGCTGCGGAAACTATTTTTTTTTGTTGTATAATACAGCAATGAATCCGGGTCACTCAAAGAATCCAAAAAATCTCGGAAAGTAAGAATGCTAGGTTAATGCAATAAATTGTTCTCCGACGAATCAAAATTTATGCTCTACAAGCACGATGGAAGACACAGAGTGTATAGAAGACCAGGGGAAAGATTCAAGCAAGCATGCATCGAAGAAAAAGTAGCCTACGGTGGTGGGTCTGTACTTGTGTGGGCCGGAATTTCCTCTGAAAGTCGCACAGAGCTGGTGATCATAGAAAACGGCTCTTTAACTAGCGTAAGATATGTGGAAGAAATCCTCAACGAACACGTTGGTCCATTTATGGTCAATTTGGGTGAGGATGCTATATTTATGCATGACAATGCCCGACCTCATACAGGTAGGATTGTGAATGACTACCTTCAAGAGATGAACATTACTTGTATGGAGTGGCCAGCGCGCAGCCCGGATATCAACCCGATCGAGCATGCTTGGGACGAGCTAGGGAGATGCGTAAAACAACGAAACCCTCCCCCAATCACGCTTCCTGAGCTCAAAATTGCTCTCACAGAGGAATGGGAGAATATTCCCCAAAATCGTATAAGGAACTTGGTGTACAGCATGCCAAACCGCGTAAACGAAGTAATGGAAGCACGAGGAGGTAATATAAAGTATTGAAATTCAAGAAAATCGTCATAAAGTTCAAAAATTTCATGTTTCCTATTTTGGTTTTAAGGAGAGATCAGCAGTTTTTTTTCTTTATGTAATTTTGTGTAAATAAAATGTATGGTGACTCATATTTTTTTAACTTTCATTTAAGGAGTATTAAATTGTCTATTAAATACAATTTATTGCATTAACCTAGCATTCTTACTTTCCGAGATTTTTTGGATTCTTTGAGTGACCCGGATTCATTGCTCTCGAGTGTATTATAGAACATTATGTATATCAATAACTACAGAAGACTTCACGACAGTATAATTATGTCCAACTATTATCGTTATGTCACAATAGCCACCCGTGCGAAGCCGGGAGACGCGCCGCTAGTAATTTATATAATCCCATAAAAAGATAAATTCGGAACGTAATCTGCAGTATACCGTTCACCAATACCGGTGGAGTACGGTAGAACATGTCGATGTTTATATTTACAACACTATACTGGAGTGGAATGGAACGGAAGGTATCATGCCGCACCAGTTTCAGACAGCGGTGACGACCTTCACCATTTGCCAGATTAGTAGTAGTATGTATGTACTAAAGGTACTTCAACTTTTTGTAGAGTATCCAACAATGCCCTGTCAGGTTGTTAGTTTTCGAGTTCGAGGAGTAAAACTCGTCCCAATTATTATGTTATTTTCTATTTATATTGTAAACACGTTTTTCAAGACCTTTTGCAACGTATATGTTTTAGAATTAGTTTTAATTAATATAAAGATAATTTTTGCAACTCTGTTGGAGTTTTGATATTGAAGCGTTGAAAAATACATTAATTTTGTGTAGCCTAGTGAGCGCAGTTTATCCTTATTTTTAGTTTGCAGTATGTATGTATTTGTAATTATCGCAATTTTCAGGGAACCTATTTCTTTAGATTTATCACGTAAAAGGATAGTCCTCAACTCCTCACCTTATAGAAGCACAAAGGAAGAAAAACTAGAAACGTTGGGGACCTTATTTAGTAGATGGTTTTAGTATCTTATAAAGAGCCGCTTGCATAATCAATCAAAAAGCATTTAAATAGTAGGTAATTGTAATTTCCTTTGTTGCCTCATATCAGCGACTGATTGATCATTATCATACAAATAAAAACCACTGTATTGTATATAATCCATTACATTTCAAAGCAACCAGCCCACCGCTTGGTTTCCTTTCCATCAGTGCCTACACCAGTTTAGATCGTATCAGAACGGCGCGGCATGAACCAGTTGCAAACAAACAAACACCTACCTCCTGAAGCTAGATCTAGCGCGCAGCATCGCGGACTAGACGCAACTCGTTTGTCGCGAGATTCCCATCACAATCACTCAAAGACTTCCAGCACTATAGCTACAGACATGACACACCTTTCAAGTTGATCGTATCGAATGTCTGCGAGATTCGATGATTTGTTATTTTTAGTTTCTTCTGCGTTCCCCAATGAAAAGAACTGGCACAGAACTTATAAAAAAATGCGAATTACTTGTTATTTCGGAAAATTATAAGAGTTTTTGGGTTGAAACTTAAAAAAAACATGAATTCTCTAAAAATACGATTCAATCAATTCAATTTCTGCTCTCTGCTATATAGAAAATGGTTAAGATCAGAGTCATTTTATTCATAGTAGTAAACATTTTGAATCACAAGAAAATCTCGCATCTTTCTACTGAATGAAGTCAAGGCACTGAACCCGAATAGCCCCACTTTTTATCCGCAAATATTCCCTGCGCAGAAAGAATAATAACGAGGAAGCGTTGCCAGAAGTCCCAATCTAAACCTTCACGTAAACAATAATTCATTGACATCTGGTCCAGGCCACAACACTTCCGTTCTCGACAGAGTCAAGAAACTCGTTTATCATACAACCATAGTTAACTACTTCATTCAGAATGAGTCGCGCCAGGTGTTCCAAGGTTTGGGCTAAGTCACTGACCTACTACAGATTCTTTGAACTGCGCAATTCTATTGAAATATCAAAATCTCAGAACTCACTCAAAGTAAGCATTTCGTGAACGCCAATTAGCCAATACTGCGACTGTTTGCTTTTATTCAAGCTTGTCATTACAAAGGTAACGAAGTAGCTAAAGGTAATGACAATGACTCATTAATTACCTTTAGCTACTTCGTTACCTTTGTACCTAATGTAATGTATTATCTCAAGCACATTATGCCCTTTTATGATTTATCAAACTATTTTACTCCTTATTGTACCTAGGGTTGTTGACACCGCCCGAGCTTCCAGTTCAGTAAAGTGATAAGATATTTATAGTAGCTTTGTGGTAATAATAAGAACAACATTGATGATAAACAATCGAGCTTGAATCGAGTCCCCGAGCCGTTATATGTAGTTCTTCATAAATTCCTCTACCACACCCAAATGAAATTACGGTTATACAAAGAACGCTGGCCTCTCCAGACTCTAATTTAATATTGCCAACTTTTCTGTCCTAAAATTAGAACACTTTATATATTTCTGCAGCTGACAGAGATCAATGAACCTCAGCAAAAAATACCCCTGCCGAGATAAGTACCTAAACTACCAAACAAAAACCACACACGTGTGATTTGTTTACATACGAAATTATATGACTTCACATTTCGTTAATGCTTTATGCCTATGTTAACCAATCATCTAGGGCAGACAATTATTATTCTTACCTTCTTACCCTACAGATAGGCTAGAAAGTAAAATACATGTTGAGAACGGTCACTTACCTATACATATATTTAGTTATTACGCCTACTGTTGATGTAGATAGAGTATCCACAGTCCGCTTACAACCATGACCTATGGCTAGAAGTCCAAGTATCTCTCTACTACAGCAGGCAGACTGACGCGACGCAAACTCAACATATCAGTAACAAGGGATAAAACGACTGGAGGGACACCAACCTTCAACCTAAGACCACAAGCATATCCGATATCGAAGTCGCATCGCATGGCATGACTCATGCACGGTCACTATGTGCCCAGAAATAATATAAAAGTACAAATAACTTGGTACATGACTCACTCAATGCTTCCAAAAAGGAAAAAAGCTATATTCAATTAACATTAAATGCCTTTTACAGTATCAGTTGGTTCCTCGTTTGGGTGTAATGAGACTCCGCGCCTATTTCTCATTGTAATAACTAGAGCCAATGTCGAATGCCTTGCCTATCCTGTGTCCTAGACACTCCTACACTTCCGCTCGTTTATGACTTGTCAACGGACTTCATCTGTGGATCGTGCCTGGGGTAGTCAATCACAAACCATTTCCTACTCTGACGTTGTGCAAATATGAAGAGATTCACTAAATGTAGAATGGCGAGTTACAATATAATGTCATCACTACATAGTATATAACAAAGTCACTTCCCACTGTATGTCTGTCTATCCATGTATGCTTAGATCTTAAAAACTGCAAGCAAAAGATTTTGATCCGGTATTTTGAAAGGTAGAGTGATTCAAGAGAAATTATTTTGTACCAAAAGACACATCTTTATTTTAGGCATCTGACAAGACAAGACAAGGCAAAGCCTAATAGGGTCCTCCCTAGTTAATGACGGATCAAGAAACAGTCTGTAACATAAACTAAGCGTGTTTGTATGCTACCTTTTCGCCCACAAACGGCACAACTGATTTTAATGAAATTTGTCAGAGAGGTAGACAGTATTTTGAGTACGGACAGCGGCGCGGCGGCGCGCGGCGGTTTAGTCTGCAAGATAGTGCTGCAGAAGCTAGTGCGTAATAATAATAATTCTAGAAATACTGATCGGTCTGGCTGGTAAGCCTTGCCAGTAGAAACACAGAGAGCCATTATTATTATGTAACTAACAAATAAATTAACTAGACGCCCACGCCTTTGACCCGCTGAGCTGCTGCGACCTTGCCAGGCCACACCGTGACGGACTGCTAGGCGAGCACAGAATAAACAGATTTTATCTCTGCTCAAATCCCATTCATAGAGCTCTGCTCTGCTACCCATTGAAGTTGGTCGGAGCGCTACTTGGTCGAGACGCGATACGATACGATACCACCCAAGCATCACCTCCGTCACTCGCTAGTTACTTATACAAACAATACAGACCGATAATATTTCTGTCAGGTAACATGCGGACAAGTTACTATTGTTTTTGTTATTTATTCTAGAACAAAACAGTAATTTCTACAAAAATAAAAAGTTCAAATTGGAAAAGTTAGGTCATTCAAGATCGAAAAGATAAAATTAAAATTTTGTATAAAAAGAGATTTGATTTAATACCTCTGCGCATGAAATCGTAAATTCGTTAATCGCTCAGAGTCGTTGTGCCATAAAATAAAAGTAATAGACTCCATGACACCATGACATTCGTGATTTATTTTACGACTAATTTTAGATACGGGTGAGGGCAAAAAGCCTTTATTAACAAATAAAATTACAATGATCTAACTAAATAAAAGAACTAGTATTTACAATTGAAACAATTGAGCTAACTGCAGACTGTTGCGAACAAACTACAGGTAGCTCAACTGATCCATATCAATACCAGTTGGAAGTGTACCCAAGATGCTGGCTGCATTGCCACGTTGTATGGCAATGCTGATGCGCTGCGCCAGATATTGACCAGCTTTTGGGTCACACGTCGCTTCGACCAGACGCTCAGATAATTTAAGACCCGGAGAGCCTCGGTACCCCACGGACTTAATAGATCTTCGTGATTATTGCCATTCGTTTTTGTTTTCAATATTCTACAAATTCTACATTAATCTTTTGATGCAAACGATCTCATATTTTTTGTTTTTTGGTAAGCTTTTCCTGTAAACGTTATCTACTTTCTGAATTAAATTCATCGTCGCCATAGATAAAGATGTAATTTTTTTTATATTCTTTGGTAACATCCTGCCTATACTGACGTCATTTCTTTTTATTCGGTAAAAAAAATATTTAAGTACCTGTTTCACTCCCATAGCCCGACAGGCAATCCTGCAGGATTACCAAATATGCCCCGTGAAAAGTATTTTATTTAGTATACTCAATAAAACTAATCTCCCCCGTCCACCGCTCCTACAAACGAGTCTAGACTGGATGGGACTCTTGAATTATAGAAACGACGCTCGACGTCCGTATTAGCCTGCGGAGTTTGTATTTTATTAAAATAGCAGATTTGCATGAAAATTCAGAAAGCTCATGCAAGCTGCCTCGATTTTTTCCAATTGAGTCTAGTCTAGACGCCCACTACAAAAACAAGGTACACATCACGTGTCTACGTCGAAATTGTAATCATTTAGTTCCAAGCAGCATTTATAGGTAGGGAAGACGACCGTACAATTATGCAGAGAGCATCCCATTTGTTTCACTGCTCGACCGAAGAAAAAGTCCTTTGCGGCATCGCATGGTTCATTTGTCAAAACATCAGGATGTAGATAATAGTTCGGAAACAATGGCCCGCCGCGCTGGCTCATTGCCATTCGGCGGAGCTGTGCTTTTTGGATGTATGTCTGACAAAGTTTTGAATATTATAAAAAACCCTTATAAATTTTACCTGGCCCGACCGGGTCGATGGTTCTTCGTCTTCATCGATACGAGGATGTCCTGGATAAATATTCCTCAATATAAGCGCCATCTACGTCTCGAGTTTTCGCCGGGTTCACGGCGCTACTTAGATAGCTTTGCCCACAAACCTGCTGGCATGCAGGTTAATTAGAGCATTTATATAATGCCCTCGTATACAATATATATTTTGTTTCACCCCCAGATCACAATGAACGGTCTGAACGGGCACAGTAACGGCGAGATGAACGGCGCCGGAGACATCATCACGCAGAACCAGCAGCGCGGCTGGTGGACCATCGGGCTCATCAACTCGCGGTACCGCTACCTCACCGCCGAGACCTTCGGCTTCAAGATCAACGCCAACGGCGCCAGTCTCAAGAAAAAGCAGATATGGACACTGGAGCCGGCAGGGCAGACTAATAACAGTAAGTCAAGTCAACAAATCCATTACACATTTACACTAATACATAGAGCTTGTTATTTCCAACTGCAAGAAAATATTTAACTCCTTAGAGTAATTTTAACTCTGTATTGTTTCATCTCTGTAGGCTTATTAACATCCCCAACCCGCATGCCCAGCGTGCGGATTATGGGCATTAACCCCCAAATGATAATGCCATCTATGGCGCTCATTAGGGGAGGCCTATGTCCAGCAGTTGACTATTATAGGCTGGTGATGATGATGATGATAAGGCTTATTAACGGACTTATTATCACACGCCGCCGCCAAAATGTTCGCATCATCATTCGCTACAAACACTCCAAAGAACATTATTATCACATTTGAATGAATGTACAAAAAACTCGCTTTATGTACAAACTAGCGGTCCGCC
>OZ007529.1:13217521-13245128 GCA_963931895.1 Eupithecia pulchellata
ATCGGACTAGTAGTTTCAGCGCTACGTGGGAACAAAGAAATCGGCTACATACATACATACACAGGGTGCCAAGTGCCAACCTCATAAGCAGTGATAGGAATAGGTAGGGCTTATTTACCTAAACTTCAAGGAATAGTGACAAGAATCGGAGACTTCCTTACAACAATTTTTTTTCTGGTACATTTTTCCCAAGTTTGGGACATTACAAGGTACATTAAATTTTAATGTTATTCTGAAAAAGTAGGTAGTTGGTCTATGTTAACCTAAAGTTTGCTAGTAGAAATAACAACATAGAGTTAACGTTACAACCATAAAATTGTATGAAAATTAAATTTTTGGAGAACATTTTGTAATTAACTTGTTGATATTAAAACTATCAAACATAATCTCTGTCTAAGAAGTTTATACTATTCCTTGAAGTTTAGGTAAATAAGCCCTCTACCTATTCCTATCACTGCTCATAAGTCATTCTTATCCATCCTCCAGTAATTAGGTAAAAATAGTAATACGCAACTGTTCTAGAATATTCACTCACACGGACAGTCTGAAGCGATCGCATCGGCCCTTTTCTTTCACAGATTACTCTTTAGATCCGTTCTGTACGCTGCTGTACAGTTGATATGACGTTATCGGTCCCATACAGTGGACAGGCGATGCAGACAGGGGGTAGCTGAAAGGACTTCCTTTTCGGAATGTTATCTCTGACGCGCTGTCTGCTCCTCCGCCATGCTCCAACTAACGAGTCGGCTCGAAGGACCATTTCCAATACATATTTTATAAGTACTGTCAATGTCAATGTCGAATTGTCAATTAGGGATACGCCGCCGGGGCGCGGGCGCCGAGACCATGTATGTTTTTAAACAAGGCATTGTTATGTTGATGTTCATGTAAGGAAAGTCAATTGGAACCAAATATTTTATTTCCTATTTATGATGGATGGAGTTACTACGCTAACTAATATTAGTTCAATGGGTCAATCTGGGTGAATAGGATAGGATAATCTACCTGAGTTTAGACTTCTACTACTTACCTTGATAGCTGATCTCAGCAATAGTAAACTTTGTCTATATCTATACTAATATTATAAAGAGGAAAGATTTGATTGTTTGTTTGTTTGTATGTTTGTTTGAATTGAATAGGCTCTGAAACTACTGGACCGAGTTAAAAAATTCTTTCACCATTAGAATCCTTAATTTTCCGTGATGAACATAGGCTATATAATATTTTCAAAAAAGTTAGGGATCCACATGAAAAATTCAATAATTGAACCGTGGGCTGTATATTCAACCTCTTTTTCTATTATGCCGCGTCAGAATAGAAAAAGAGTTGTATAGCGCACGGTGCTTGCTTTTTCTCTACGGCCAGTGTCAGTTTTGGAATGTTGAGTCAATGTCAAAAATCCCAATGCTGTTAAAAAAAGTAAAGATCCGTATGAAAACTATGAAACCCATCGTTTTAGTGTGTATAATTTCTGAAATTTTTGTTTAATACCCGTGCGAAGCCGGGGCGGGCCGCTAGTTATTTATATTTTTTTCCAAGCGCGCCAGTTTTGAAATACTCTTTTGTTTTCCGTATACTGCACGGGTAGAATAGATTAATACAAAAGATGGTCTTTTGTATTCGCGCTAGCTTAAAATAACCTTAATAAATACGTTGAGTTGAAAGTTCTACCTACCGTTAAACCTAACGCATGTGGGAAGTAACAGCTATTAAATCTATGAGTTTCATTCGCTCATTCGCGTCGCGGGGTTGTAATAGTAAGTAGTGTGTATTCTTGTATCGTGGGGTGGCCCCCAAGGTCCCCTCGACAACAGCTGGTGGCAATCGATACTCAGCTCGGCACAGGTGCTATTGTGTGGGGATACTGCATATTTGTATAGCTGGAGCTTAAAGTTCTTGTTCAAAGCTTGATTCGATAAATAGAAGTATCGGGATTTATGAATGAAAATAATCGAAAAGGGATAGGATAGCAACAACTATAAATTATAAACGACTTATCAAATAATTGAGCTCTAATTTATACCGACGTGGAACAAGATTTCATACAAAGTTAAACCCCCTTGTCAACCGCTTCAAATGTTAATTGGCAAATAATCGTTTGAGCGAGCCTGCAGACAATTAGGTATCAGTAGGTATAAAGTCAACGATCTTACGTTTTTGAAAATTCAGAATATTTTTTTTATATAGGTAATGTAAATTATATTATAATCTACCGTGTTACTAATTCCAATAATTATGAAACTTAGAGGTTAACCCTGTTATGAGCCCTGAGCACTGGCTACGGCTGGTTTAAACCGGTGGGGTCCTACCAAGTGAGCAAAGCCGCGCGCAAAGCAAGTCGCAATGCACACGACGAGAGCAACGTACCGACCGATAAACACCCAAGCCAAAGCTCGACAAAGTCCGCACTCGAAATCCGTTATCGTTACGGTTTCTGGAGAGCTCCTAATTAAAAGCCCCAAGATTTATTCACAGGCGGATGGATTTACTGGCTCATGTAGATGATGTTATTAATGCTAGAAACTTGCGGAGATTAATTGCGTTAGTCACGGTTATGTGATCTAGTTTCAGTGCTTCTCCGTCATCATTCACTGTTATACTTGAATCTAATATTGCACGATAGGTAGAATTACATTTACAATAATTTCTAATTCCTCTGCGACCTCTGTGGCGCGGTGGACGAAGGTCCACGCAGGAGGTTGTGGGTTCGATTCCCGCCTCGGGACAAATGTTTGTACCTACGATCTGCATATATTTGTTCAGGGTGTTCTGGTCGTTTTCTATGTATGTACATTAAAAAATATATATCTATGTACTCGTATATTATTATGTATATCAGTTATTTAATACCCATAACACAAGCTCTGCTGAGCTTAGAGCTAGATAATTTTGTGTGAATTGTCCAGTATTATTCATTTATTTATTTACACCGCGAGAGATACATCTCCTCTCACAATCCTCGAAATTGTGTTAAAATCATGGGACTTAGAACCGGACCAGTGTCGTCGGGATAAAACGGCATCACCTGTGTATATTGATACGCCTAGTTCCTTTCTATTCGTGCCAGAAATCGTAGAATGCAGTAAATATGTTGTTCCAGGTATGATCTACCTGCGCTCACACCTGGACAAGTACCTGGCGGTGGACTCCTTCGGGAACGTGACCTGCGAGGCCGACGAGAAGGAGCCCGGCAGCAAGTTCCAGATCAGGTAACCACCCTCCGAGGTACAGTGCATTCATTCACCTAGCCGTGGACAAAAGCATGCATTCTCTCGAATACAATCCTATTTAATCTATCTCTGTTCAATTCAGATCAATATTCCATGGATCGGTCCATATTTTATTTTGCGTTAGATTATGTCGTTTATCAATACAAAAGATAAATGCAAGATACAAGTTCGATAAGCGCCGTCTTTCTCACGACACCCGCGCCGGCGCCGCTCCACTCGGCAGCATACTAATGCTGCAGTGACTCACCGGAACTGGCCGTTATTTATATTCGACCTTAATTGTGTTTTTTGATTTATTTTAAATGCTGCTGTTGTTTTAAAATGTGTGCCTATAATTTCGGCTGGAATCAGCAAGGAAGAAGCATATTTAAACGTTCATGCTGGCAATAATAACTTGGTATATAAATCAATAAATAATGTTGGACAATCCACACATCATCTAGCCCCAAGCTAAGCAGAGCTTGTGTTATGGGTACTAGATGACTGATATACATAGTACAATGATAATATTAATCTAATCTCATTTGGATCAATCCAATCAGCCATAAAAAGTAATTATGGTTAGTAAAAACAAATACACTCATAAGGAAGGAAACCCATTGTCTTCCTCTGATAAGTATTACTACGATTGACAGCACAGCAGCTTCTATGTACATCATAGGATTATTTGTCTGGGCGCATCAAAAAGACTGTGTATTTTTGGCATCGGAAGGTAAACGATTCTTGAGCATTCTCGACATTCGACTCGGAAGGTGTTCCATTTCTCACGGAAATCGTACCGTATCACCAAAATTAAAACATACTGAAACAAAACCCTTTGCTTTAACAAAACGCTTTGTTCTAGCAAGTCATAAATTCAAGTTTCAGCAGGAGTTTTGAAAACACTCGATCGATACGTCTCGTGATTCAGCCCAGATGAGTCGGACTCTGACTCACGGAACCTGTGAATAACTTGAACTGCCTAAACTTTAAACGTTGTTGACTTTCTTTCAATGTCCCAACAGCAATGTATGTTGATTTCAGACATCCGCTCTTTAACTTCGTACTACGTATATCTTCTGTCATAAAAACAGTTAATAATAAAAAAAATACATTATGATTTCCTTGCTACTATAGGTTCATTCCACATTATCAGGGGGTCAGTCGGTGGGTTACTTCTAAGTTCACAATAAATACAACCCCAAAATACTAACTGAAATATTTGTCCCTGTACGCGACCTATGTATATTCCTCGTACAAAACTCAATCATAAGTTTATGATTGTAAAGACGGTTTTAGCTTATTTGGATTGCCAAATAAGGATTTAATAAAAAAAAATCTAATGAGTTTTTAATGAGTGATTGAACTGAAAATATGTAGAAAGCTATTCTTCCTCGTAAGGGGCATGAATTGCTCGCATGGTTTGTTTGCAGGGTGGTTGGTTTTAGATAGTTAATAAATTTAAATCCATAGGTTACTTAACAGTTTACGTAAATAGGTCAGCCTGCCCAGCCCAGTACCATACAATGATCTTTTGTATGTAGGTACAGTTGTCTTTAAAAATCATTACAAATTCACCTAAATCGGTATCCACCGCGTTTTCACGAGTTTGCCCTTTACATTTTATATCGTCATGGCATTTAAGTTTAAACCCCATTCGGTCCCCAGTCCCCACGGAGCACTCCACCCGGGAAATGGGAATTGGCAACAGTACCTTCCGTAAAAAGTATTGCCTTTTTCATGCACAAATTGCTCCAAGCTTTTAAAAAACCCTGAGATGCACGGCAAGCAGCAACCAACATTGATCTTCCTACACTCTAAAACCTATAAACGTATCCACTTCCATATGAAGTTAAAAGTATAGATCGAAAAGCCTCTCACCGATCCTATTGTAAAACATAATTGATCTTACACTAACTGTAGACCCGCCCCGGTCGTACAAGACAAGACGTACCTACCTAATACCTATACGAGGGGAATTATTACAAGCTCACCCTCTCTGCATTTTAATTAACCAGGGGCGTTGGCATATTGTTGTCTTTGCAATTTGCGGAATGCTCCTGTTGCCCTGCTCCTAACGGAGGGTCTGTGTTTGCTTTGCCGGAGGAACTTCGCTTGAGTGTTTGCTGCACGGAGCGATAATGGGGATAAGGAACTATGATCACCTAATTACACACTAATTCAGTGTTTGGAAGTCGCTATTTCGGTCTATCCTGGAAAATTTCTTGCCATTTCTTACCATGAAGCTATCGCAGATCATGATAATCCATTTAACTACATAATGATAAAGTTCATCTTAAAATGGGATTAGATTAGATAAAAATAAACATATGACAAGAAGGTTCGTTTTAATGTACACGAAAAGTGAAGAAGAAAAAAGAACACCGAAATAGTCCTCTATTTATAAAAAAAAAGAATTTGACGGAGTGGGGAAGAATGAGTATTCGCTAGTTTGATCTGCTGTGCTGCTCCTTACTTGACGCGAAGCTCAGTTATTATACCTACACCATTGGTTTTTAAAGTAGTAACATTTTTAATCTCCAGTTCCATGCTGTCCAATCGAGTCATCGATTGTCACAGTTGTGATGATAGCTTTGACGGCCTGTGCACGCTTCTTATTTTTTAAGAGAATTACTCGGTCAGCCATTTAGTCTGGTAAAAGGTCATTTGTAAAGTGGACATACATATATCTCGCAGCGTATCAGAAGACAACAGCGGGCGCTGGGCGCTCAAGAACGTGGAGCGCGGCTACTTCCTGGGCTCCAGCTCGGACAAGCTGACCTGCACCGCCAAGGTGCCCGCCGACGCAGAGCTCTGGCACGTGCATCTCGCGGCGCGCCCCCAGGTACCTGTCTCCACCTCCACAGCGTACCTACTGTAGAGCAGAGCTAACAGCGCTAGGGCAGACCTGACACTGATATTACATCTTCTTCGAGACCTTTAGGTGGATCGTCCGTCTCCCATAAAATTGCAGCCGTGTCGGCTGTATGTCGCCGTCGTCGTGTTATTTCTATCACTTAATCATGCGCATTAGTAAGAGCCTATCGATTATGAACAAAACCAAAAAATAATTAAAGAAAAATTTGTCGCTTATACGTGTTGCATAAGAACAAACTTTCTTCTTTAGATATCATATTAATTTAACTCATCAATGTAATAATATTCAATATTCATTTCATAGTCCATTTACGGCTAAGCTCGATAAGGCCTGATTCCCTGTCATAACATTCTCAGATGTGATAAGCAGTGATGTGGCGCTCGTAATGAATCGGACTACATTACCGTGGTATCAGAGATAAGGGCGTCTTGACTCGACTGCCCAGCAAGCTTTTATCGCTACTTTTAATAGTGAAGCAACAGTGTACTTGGTTAGATTGACATGTTTGGTACACAGGACTACACACTCGAAGATTAGGTAGATAGTTAATACTCTCTAGCTTGCTACTTTTCTACTGATAATTTTCATCATATTTTGCAAACTTATGACAGTTTCTTAATTTTTTTTACGTTAGATCAAAATATTATTCTAAAATATACTTTTAATAAATCACTAACGCATGTGCTGGTATGTTCCGTTTAGTTTGACGGATTTTTATGCTTAGCGATCAGTAGGCGATTACTTGCAATCCACAATCAATCCACACTTGCAGTGGACTGACATTAAATGCCGTACGTCATACCATCCATAACATAGTCGTGCCTCGTAGGGCTCCGCTAAACAATCTATTGTTCGCCGCTCCCCAGATTTATTACTTCATTGTTTGTATTGCTGATAGACTATTTATTTTCTAATTTGCCTATTAGATAAGTTTAAAGATTTATTTAACATTTTATTTATTCTGTAGTTGATGCTGCTCAGTTCTGACATTTCTAAGTAGATATATATTTGTGATCATTATCCGTAAGTAGCGGTTCTTATCATTGGGGGGGTATTGCCCATAATCCCCACGCTAAGACTGCTAAGACTGCTGGCAGATGCTGGATGCGACAAGCCGAAGACAGGGCGCTATGGCGCTCATTAGGGGAGGCCTATGTCCAGCAGTGGACTAACATAGTCTGATGATGATGATGATGATCCGTAAGTACAGTGGCACTTGTTTCAATGTCTTAAAAAATTTAGGAGTTTTTAGCTGTAATACATTTAAAGCTCAATATATAAATGGACCAGTTGGCATCACTTTTACAATTCCGTACATCATAATCTCACTCGCGACATTGAGCTGCGCAGGAACCTTTCCTGATAGGTAGCGCTGGAACGCGGCAAGGGTCATGATGACAACACACATAATATATAATAGTTCCCCAGAGTGGTAGCAAACTCCGAGCGATATTGACTACCGCTCTGGGTAGCGCACCCAGAGCGGTCAGTTTCGCGATAGATCTGCTGCATAGACCTATAAATCTCTAGAATTTACTTGTACTTCGTGTTTCGCTTCCGTCGAATGGTGTTGTAACAGCATACTTGTTGTCAGGTGAACCTGCGCTCGATCGGGCGCAAGCGGTTCGCGCACCTGTCGGAGTCCCTGGACGAGATCCACGTGGACGCCAACGTGCCCTGGGGCGAGGACACGCTCTTCACGCTCGAGTTCCGCGCAGACGAGGGCGGCAAGTACGCGCTGCACACTTGCAACAACAAATACCTCAGTGCCTGCGGGAAGGTGAATGAAGGAATATGCTCCTTTATGACATTTAAAAATATTAAACTAAATCAATCTTCTGCTATCATTATCAGTTAAGAGGATCCAATAAAATGTAGTGAGGACGGCCGCGGCGCGACGCGCCTGCGCAATGCATGCGAGCCGCATGAGTGTGTCTTATACAGGAAAAACATGGTTTTTAAAAGAGTATCCTAGAAAACCAAAATAAAATAGTTTTGGCTCTCAGGTGCTCTTAAGTTTCCGTTGGCCAGTGTTTCTTCCATTAAAATGTGAACGAGACGAAACATAGATCACAGCTATTACCATTCCTCCACCTGGTTGCCGGACAGTGAAATTGATCTTATATAATATTATTTCGGTTCTAGACTGTTGTCCAACATCTCCGTTCTCTTGTAAATCTAACGGAATTGTAATAGCCAAGTAATAGAGCTAAACACAGTTACCTACCTACCGTCTACGATGTTAATTGGATGGGAATGTAAATCACAATGAACTAGTATGGAACAAATTGTCGTGACGTGACTGACTCGCAACGTAATAAACAGTTTAGAAATAACTTCGCATGGTGAAAATAAAAAGATAATACCAAAATTATCCCCATTCCGATGTTACGAGCTCAGAATACTGGACGGTTACTTGCGCTATTTCCATGTACTGTTTCCGAAATTTCCGCCCATTGACGGGCGACACTTTAGCTATCATAGTAGAGACACATCGATTCTTATTCTATTCGTAACATTTTGAATTATTAATTTTAAAGTAATTGGGCAGTTTTACTAGTTTGTTAGTGTACTATCTTCAGCAAACAATGCACAAAATGCTTTTCCTGACGATAGGCGTAGAGTTAGACGCCTTAGCGCCTGCCTTGAGAGTAAAGTCTCGCCACACCCACTAGTCTACACCCGATCTCTTTACTTGAATGCATGCAAACTCTCCAATTAGTGCCACAAGAAGTAAGTAATATCCATAACACATGTGTTTGTGTACGACGAGACAATACGCCGCCGTTGTGTGATACAGTTGTACGGGCCGATCGCAACAATGCAGGGAACAGCTGTTTAGTTGACTATCATCCTCCCGCGTCTTTCCTGATCTAAATAAAATGTTGCGTACAACGCTCAGTTGCAAGAGTCTTTTAGAATCAGTACTTGGGAGAGTAAGTATACAACTAAAATATTTATACAAAATTAGCGCTTTTAGACAGAACAAGCAAAGCCAGTCTGATTATAAATGATAACTATTTACCAAACCGCGTGGTTTGGGACATTATGAAATGATTGCAACTCAGGTCACATCCAAAAAGGTCGTCGTGTGGCGGCGGCAACGTCAGTCGACCGAGAACATAATAATAATAATAATAATCGTTTATTTCAGGCACATACTTAATACAAAATTAAGGACCCATATTATAGACAAAAAATTACAAAAATACACAAAGGATTAAATAAAATTAAACACAGAATACTTATCTAGTAAAATGTAGAATCTAAATATACCCTGAGCAAAAAGCTACAGGGTCGTCACCTTTTGTTACCGCCCAATTGAACGGATATCCAATGCTGGAAAATTGGATTATTATACACCGTGTCAGAGATAGCCCTAAGTATACTATTACCTGAGCGACTCAGCCTACTCCAGAATGACGCCACCCGAGATCGGATGATGGCAAAGAAGTCCGGAACTCCTGCCTCGGAGAACATGCCCGACGCACTGCAGTACCTCGGCAACCTCATAAGAGTCCGGTAAGCATCATTGTACTGGACTCTTATGGTATTGAATGACTTTCTGGTAATAAGGCAGAACCACTTTAAAGAGCTTCAGGAGTCTCTCTTTCAACGCACACTTTTATACAGTTTCAAGTTGTTTGGAATGCTGAATCATAATTAAATATACCTGAGTTAAATTTATTTTAGTATGCGGAATTGGCACAAACTGTCGAACAATTTACTGATATTAACATAACAGTTCCATACGGCTCTCACAAGTATTTGTCGATTGTCGCGTACAATACTTCCCACGGCAACACAAATCGAAGCGAATAATAAATGTGTTGGCACGGCCTTTCGGCAAACTCGTAAAGATTGCCATATTTGCCACAATAGGCTTTGTTCAGACTTTGAGGCTTTAACGGAAATTGTCGGTATTGTCGCGGTTTCGCCTTTGTTGGCAAGTTGCAGAGCTGTTGTGGACTCCGGCTTGCTATATTCATAGCTCGCTGGTTGGAACTGATCGGAACTCGGAACTTATTGTATGTGCTAGAGAGCTAAAGATTCAAATTGTGACTGGAGTTTTGTGGTCGGTAGACATGTTAGAACTTTGGTAAACGATCGCGCGCGATGAAGGGCAGTTATTTTTGTTTTTCCTTCAATTGTTCTAACCAATCGAGTACCATATTCAAAACAACCTACCATATTTAACATTCCTTTCTGCTACTTTCCAGCAGATCAATTCCATGAGACCCGAAGTTTGAGAGAGGGTCACCGGTTTTGGGGGTTTTACGTCCTTTGCAGGGCGTCGAGTCCCACATAATTCTGGTCCACCCCAGACCAGTTTATTCGTTTCCTCGACGTTAATAAAAAAGGTGTCGACCATGATCAGTACCTAACGTGCCCCCCTCTCCCCAGCTGCAAGACACGTGCAGCAGCAACTGCCTGTTCAGCGCGGAGTACCACTCGGGGTCGCTGGCGCTGCGCGACGGCTCGGGCGCCTACCTCGCGCCCATCGGCTCCAAGGCGGTGCTGAAGACGCGCGCCACGGCCGTCACCAAGGACGAGCTGTTCGCGCTCGAGGACAGCCTGCCGCAGGCCGCCTTCGTGGCGGGACTCAACGAGAAATACGTCTCCGTTAAGCAAGGTATGCTGATATGCTCTTGAGATACACTTATTTATATATTTCTACCGTGACTCTTTTATTTTTATATCACCACGGTTGCAAAAAGGCATGCGGCCCGCTTTATGGAAAGCGGTTACCGCACCTTAGGACGCCTGCAACATTATTACACTTGATGTCGGTTTAATCTCGGTCACTTCAGACAATCTAGGTTTAGGATTAGCCCCCGTGGCACTGCTTTACACTACCATCAGACTTGCTTGGCAGATTTATTATAGGTAAAAACAAAATGCATCCACTATGTTGTCACATTTCGCCAACAGACGCAATTCTCATACCTATATACCCTCTATTCTGTGTTACATAGATCAGATATAAACAAACAGACAGACAATACAGGAAACATATGCATCCGTATTCATGCTGCTGGTGCCATTAACTTTCACTGTCTATCCGTACCTGCCTAGCAATTATTAGCAATTGTACTGCCATGGGCTTGATGTGGGAAATGGAAGTGCTGTAGCAAAACGTCCGTCCGTCGTCATGGCGTGAAACTTTGAGAACAACGGAACCTTAATTTGAAAAATGTTCTCATTGCGCCCGTTCTTATAATTATTACACGAACATGAAGTACCTAGGCAAGTACAGCATAATTCTAGCTGGATACCACTCAGCCTATGCTTACTCCAAGTTAAGGTTAAGTTAAGGTTATACCGACTGTTACCAGCAGCCTATAGTATAGCATAAGGGCCTACCTAGGGGCTTCTGGCCGTGAAATCCATTTTATTGATGCGAATTTAGTTGTCAATTCAGAAGTCATTAAAAATAAATTAGTGAAATTGTTGTGAATTCAAAGGGATCACAGGCGGGATACACTGCTGCAGGCTGTGCGCAGTATCTTCAGAAATGTTCGCTTTTGATTCCATCCATACATTTCGCGCATTGTAGCGCTCCTACCTTATCGAGGGAAACTACTTTTCTTTGTATGATATGATAACGTAACGATCAAATAGTTAACTCGATGATAGTTTTCAAAAGATATTGAATGATTTGATTTGCATACGAAAATAATAATTTTATCGAATCGTCCACTACAACATGCATGTCCGGACCGTGGCGTCGAGAGTCATAAAGAATGCTTTTACATGCGCCGCCGTCAAATGTATTGTTTCATATATTACCATTGTTCCGATCACCATACCCATTGTTTCAATCCAATTCATCAATTAAGCAATTTAAGTATTGTTGCTATATTCTGGGCGTGCCTACGCAGTCGTTCTTCCTGGACGAAAAGTAGCCTAAGTCATTCGGTCTTATAATAAACCTCTGCAAAGTTTCAGCTAGATCTGTTTAGTACATTTGCAGTAGATTATTTTTCTTTCTGCCACTAGATTTGGCGTTGCGTTGTGTACACTCAAAAAAATCTCCAAATCTTACGCCTTTATAATGTCAGTCAATCGAACATCATCAGCCTATCCACAGCCTGGCATAGGCCTCCCATAATAAGCGCAACAGCGCCCTGTCTTCAGCTTATCGAATGCAGCATCTGCCTTAATGTCTGTCATGTCAGTATGGCATTATTTTATCCAAATGATGAAAGTTTTCGTAGCGACTGTTCAGTATCAATCAACTCGAGTACCAGGGGAGTAGGAGTGCTCAGGAGTGGCTAACGGGAGCTTCGCCCTCGCTGACCTCACGTAGAGCTGCTTTATCTACCATCGGCCCCGTTTTAGGTACTTACCTACGGTAACGGCTTGGGGAGCGTTTACTTCTTTATTGAAAGTCAGCATGAAAACTGGGCTTCGAAAATAGTACCTATTTTAGTAGTGCGTCTTAACTGTCACGTGGTTTGGAAAAAATTATCTTGATATGTCTGTTTTGCCGGTGGAGTACAACGATCTCAGAGACTTTTGAAATCCAAAGTGAACAAGTTCCTTCTGAGGCCACATCTTCAATTACTTCAGTGAAATGGTGGCCGACTCGAATATTCACAATTAAACAAAATAATTAGGGACATAAACTTTGTCAACATTGATATATTCGCGGTCCGCGCCGGCTTCCCACGGGTATTTAACAATATTTTTTACACGTTGTGTGTCGATAATGTATTTGAAGTTTTCATACGGATCCGTAATTTCCCATTTTGAAAATATTCTGCAGCGTTTGTACATCAGGAATAATGTAGGATCTAATGGTGAAAGAATTTTTCAAATCCGTGCAGTACCTAGTTTCGGGGACTATTCAATTCAAACCAACAATCAAATCTTTCCTCTTTATAATTTACTAAGTATAAAAAACGATGACCAACAAAATTATAATTTGAATGATAATAAGAAATTTTGATCAGATGAACAAGCAGCAGCCTTTTTTATTATAATTGGTTGATGCTGATGATGAACACCAACCGCGCGGTCATGTCAAATTGAGAATAATCCGCGAGACCGCACTCTACCTTCGTCCTACGTCAAATTATTCATAATTATTTTTTGTCACACACTTATGTGTCCAAGTAAAAGCACATCTTGTACAAAGGGGTGACTTGCGAAGTTGACGGTGGAGTGCTAGAGGATGAAGTGTTGAGATAGACTCTCGACTTCTCGAGCTGTAAAGTATTGCAGAGTCACGCGGCCGCCGCCCCGCCCCGCCCCGCGCCCTGGCTTGCCAGCCTGCGAGTAGAGCCGGGTGAATGCACCGATCGCAACGGCGGCCTTTCAAACTAGGAATTATAAAGTTGCTGACGAAAGCATTTTACGAATGGCTGTGGAAAGTTCACTTTTGAAAACACAATTGCTTAGAAATGTTGTTGCGCGCGAGCTTCTACAACAGACGGTTATTATGTAGGTACAAAATATAAGGTTAAATAATAATTTATACTTAACTGAAGTGTAATTTTTTAATTTGTTGTTTTAAAAACTATAAACCGACTTCGATTCCCTTAGTTTTAAATGTGTTTTTTTTAGTTTCCCGGCAAATATACTAATCTCGTGACTCTTGTGGGACCACCTTGCGATCATTATCAATACAATTACCAGAATCATCCAAATCGTTACATAGATAACCATGAAATTACAATTAGCATTATTAAATTGATGCAAATTCATAGTACCAACTTATCTCAGACTAGCGGTCCGCCCCGGCTTCGCACGGGTATTAAACAAAAATTTCAGAAATTATACACACTAAAACGGTGGGTTTCAAAGTTTTCATACGGATCCCTTACTTTTTTTAACAGCATTGGGGTTTTTGACATTGACTTGACACTCCATAACTGACACTGGCCGTAGAGAAAAAGCAAGCACCTATGCAACCTCCTTTTCTATTCTGACGCGCCATAATAGAAAAAGAGGTTGAATATACAGCGCACGTTTCAATTATTGAATTTTTCATGCGGATCTCTAACTATTTTGAAAATATTATATAGCCTATGTTCATCACGGAAAATTTAGGATTCTAATGGTGAAAGAATTTTTCAAATCGGTCCAGTAGTTTCGGAGCCTATTCAATTCAAACAAACAAACAAACAATCAAACAAACAAACAAACAAACAATCAAATCTTTCCTCTTTATAATATTAGTATAGATAGACAGTCCGTACAGTATCAACGAAGTCACGCATTTAATCGTCTATCAAAGGCATTTTGGTACTTACTATTAAGAACATATTAGTATACCAGATACTATTAGGTACCTACTGTTGAGTTTTCTTCCAAAGTGAAATGGTCCAGCCCGACCATTATTCGATCGCTTTCTAACGGAGCCAGCTTCCTCGTCACGACGAGGGTCCCGGCAGACGGTCACGACCACGGCATTTATGGAGCACTGACTTCGCAAACGTCACTTGTAAAGTAATAAAGGAGTCGGCTGCGGACATCTTGCCGCGCGGTAAACCTTAGATAATAGTTTAAACATTCTCTTGTTGCTATAAAAGGCGTCCATGAAATTTTAATTACATATATTATGTAGTTAGAAGAGGGCAACGAAATAAGAAATCATATCATGAATATTTTAGTACGATTAATATACAGTTTTCTAATCTCAACTTACTTGATTTTTTGTATAATTAGCTCAGGGCCGTAGCCAGAAATACTATTCGGGGGGGGGTCGAGCCTTAGACCCGCCCGAGACAACATGCAACATCTTTATATATTATGTACTTATGCTACTTATGCTAGTACCCGGAGTGGTTTTCAACCAAGCACTTTCCAAAAAAAACCGATATAAAAATAATAACCATGGGTAACGGCGAGCGGAGCGAGCCGCGAATTTTTTCAGATTTTTCCGATGTTTTATAAAAAAGTAGGCAAAAGTGTGACAGCTAGCCCCAAATATTTTAAAAACTGCGGTGGTCATTTTGGAGATTGGTATGCCAGCAACAAAGAAAAAATGTGAGGAATACAAAAAATAAATAACTTTGAGTGTCATTTTCGGGTGACAAAAAAGTTAGTAGTATTAGTTAAGGGGTAGGTATAACAATTCACATTATTATGAGAGAATGGCGAGCGAAGCCAGCCGCCAATTTTTTTACATATTTTCGGCAGGCTGATAAAAATGCCTAAATGGCTATAGAATGATCGGCGAGCGAAGCGAGCCGCCAAATTTTTTACATATTTTCGGCAGGCTGATAAAACTGACCAAAAGGCTACAGAATGACCGGCGAGCGAAGCGAGCCGCAATTTTTTTACATATTTTCGGCATGCTGATAAAAATGACCAAAAGGCTACAGAATTAACGACGAGCGAAGCGAGCCGCAATTTTTTGTGTGACCTTTCGGATGATCTATAAAATAGAATCAAGAGTGACAAAAGATTATGATTAGCGAACCCTGAAACTTTTAGAGCCAAAATTATAACAGTGAGTGGAGTGACCGCCGATATTTTGTTGTGTTTGCGGCCGCTGAAAATTTTTGAGAAATGTGGCTTGTTAGAAATTGTTGTTAAAAAGCTTAGAATAATTTCGAATGAACGGCGAGCGGAGCGAGAAATTTTTTGTGACCTTTTGAGCCGTTATTTTATAGTTTAGAAAAGTATGTTATAAATAAATACGTGGCAGTAAACGGAGAAAGCAATTCAATTACGGAACGACAACAAAATAGGTCTATTGATTTATAAAATTAAAAGTAATGTCGTGATCTGCCTGCCTAGCTGGAATCGGCCGTAAATGAATGTGATGCGTGCACCCAGCTCATTTAAAATGTAGAGACGAATTTTGTCGAAAAAAAGTTTGAGTTTTCAAAAGATAATAATTTAAAGAAATATTTATGTGCTTACATACAGTATGTAGATACACAATAGGAATCGCATGGCACGGTGCGCGAGCGCGCCCCGTCCGCCACCGACGACTCAGAGCGCGCTGTTGTTAATCGGAGACGAAATGAGACGAAAAAGTTTTTGTGTTTTAAGAGAGAATAGCTATTTAAAGTAAGCCGCATTTTCCACGTACGAGTACGTATCCGAGAAAATTTTACCTATTCAAGTTTAATTTTTATCGGTGCCTCGACATTTCGGGGGGGGTTTGAACCCCCAAAACCCCCCCCTCCCTACGGCCATGAATTAGCTAGCGGGGCAATGTGCTTTGTGTAACGAATGAAATAAACATGACTGTTCAATACGTTGAATTTAAAGACGTGTCTGAAGAAATTATCGTAAAATTTAAACATAGTATAGATGCCAATGAAATAAAATAATAAGAGAGTAGGTACGAACCTAGGTTAGGTTTAAAGATATCTCTTAGCTTGTTGATATTTTCTAAACCAATAAACGTTTGACTTTACGTTGAATTAATTAATCTACTTTCTAAAACTTTACTGAAACTATAAACTTTTCATTTAAGTACCTACTTAATTATGTTTGCGTGACTAATTGAATATATTTGCATTTTATCTTGAAGTGAATGCAAACGGCTTTAATTATTAATATAAGGATAATAAATAAAACTCTCAAGTTTATTGACCGTAACAAAATAACTGGAACAGTAATTTCGATGTATATTTATTTACTTTGGAATTACTTACGTCTATCTAACTTAATTTAATTAAAAACGTCTCCCAGACATGTGTGGTCCGAGATGAGAGCTAGTGAGAGCAGGCTCTTGTGTTCCCTTGCGAGTGCTACACACGTTGTGTCGCTTTCAAATCAAAATGCTCTGTAAGTCTGAAAGGGGCAACTTGCAATCTGGGTACAAAATGGTTTATTTCAAATATTCACTGCTTCGCGGATACCTATAACAACGTATTATAAAGTAGGTACCGCCGAAAACATTTGCCCAGTTCCCCTATCTAGCAGGGTGAGCAGACCTCCCGCGTCGCAATGTCCAGAATCCGCACAAAAAGAAGCGCGCGCGTGCTTTCTAGTTTCTATCACGGATGCGTGCGCGCGCGCCGGTGTCGTGCGGCGCCGCACTCGCCAATTAAGCTAGGATCTTTGAAGTTGCTTGATGCTGTCGGAATCTTCGTGCATGCGGAAATGTACAAAATGTTGCTTTTATAGAGTTTTTTCTAACACAAAGTTTCGGCCAGAACCGAAGAAATTACTCTTTACAGTAGAAAACAGTATTAAACCTAAAGAAATTAAATTAATGCGCGCCATACACAGCTACATTAAGTGGTCGAGACAGTGTAATTTCAGTTAAAAGGCTAAATAAAATAAAGAACGAATACTGAAAAGTTACAATGAGCTCGAAATATCCCACTGTTGCGCAAAACCGTCCTCTGTTTCATCCGTACGGCAACGATTCAATTCACCGAGCGCGTTGGACGTTTGAAAATAAGTACCTATATAGGTACATGGGTTGCTAAGTGTAGGTAATAATATAAGAGCGTGTGGAGTGGACGTCAAAGGCTCGCCTCACTCGCTCGACACCTGTAATTTACTAATCATAAGAGTGGATATCGTGTCGACTGTATACCGTCTGATAGCACATCTGCATAATTGCCATTTCTATGCGCGTCAGACTGTTGCAATATGAATACAACTCTCGTTTCCTGAGTACAAGCGTAGAGGTTGGTAGCGTCCAGAGATAAAATAAGTCTAGAGAGAGGCAAGGAAAGGAAACTTAACCGCGATGGCTTGCTTTGCTCTTACGTCGCTACCACTATGATCAGGAGGTATATTTTGGGAAACAGATTCTTATTGAAATCACACTGTTCTGGCTGTTACGAATAACTGAATGGCTGTTAAGATGCTCAGCTTGAATGCCACAATTTTTTCTCTGGTTTTAGTCGATAGTAGAAAACCGTTACAGAAGGTTCAACGAGTAGTAGTCTAGTCTTAGTATTACTAGTTTTACTAGTTTTTCCATGTAGGTACCACTTTGTTTTGACATGTAAAGTGAGTTTCCTGAACAGCGGGAGACATTTAACCAGGAGTAATAACTTATTTTGTCAACAGAACTTTGAAGTAGAGTTAGTATAGTAAGTTGTTGTCGGCAGGGGTGGACGTGACCGCGAACCAGGACGAGATATCGTCGCACGAGACGTTCCAGCTGGAGTTCGACTGGGGCACGCGGCGCTGGTACATCCGCACCATGCAGGACCGCTACTGGACGCTGGAGACCGGCGGCGGCATCCAGGCCAGCGGGGACAACAAGTACGTCTCTGCGCTCTACTCTACTACGTTGCAGCTGGAGTGAGACTGAACTCGCGGGAGATACTTCGAACACATCACGCTATGTGCATGACTTTCCATGCGGCAGCTTCCATACCGAAGCCAGTTCAATCAGCATCCAGAACCGCACACCTATAATGTCTTTCCAGCTAGTATTATACCTATCCTCCGTCACGCCAATCACGGTTGTTCCGTCGGCCGATGACGACCCGTAGGACACACGCACTTTGATATTCCTATGCTTTAACATTACCTTTTCATCCCTAAAATGATAAATGATCACATTGCAGGTCATCGAACGCGCTGTTCGAGCTGGAGTGGCAAGGCGACGGCGCCGTGGCGTTCCGCGCCAACAACGGCAAGTATCTGATGACGAAGCGCTCCGGACACCTCTACGCCAACGCTGACGCGGTCGACGACAACTGCAAATACTACTTCTATCTTATCAACAGGTTAGTTCTATATTAACCGACACAATTGTAAATGGTTTGAGAAATAAATGAAATAGTACTTCCTTTAAGGGGTCATCAATGTTGTATATAATTGAGGTTTAAGGCAGCCTAATGTCTTTTCCATTTGACATAGACGACCCGGATCTTGGTCTATTCCTTATACTTTCAAACATAATCATTCGCTTCATGCATATAACATACTAGCGGTCCCGGAATTAATTTTTCATGCGGAATCCTAATTTTTTAAAAATATATTATAACCTATGTTCAGCACGGAAAATTTAGGATTCTAATGGTGAAATAATTTTTCAAATCGGTCTAGTAGTTTCGGAACCTATGCAATTCAAACAAACAAACAAACAAATCTGTCCTCTTTATAATATTAGTATAGATAATTAATGATTGAAACATTAAGTAAAGAAAGCAAAGCATAGATAGTTAAAAAGTTTTACCGTGAAAACGAATCATCCGAACGTTCGCATAGTACTACTATAATGCGTAGACAGTTTCGTTTCGCGGGGAGTTCTAATAACAAGTGTCACGTTTTCAGGCCGATCCTGGTTCTAAAGTGCGAGCAGGGCTTCGTGGGTCCGAAGGGCGTGCGGCTCGAGTGCAACAAGGCTAACTACGAGACCATACAAGTGGTGCGCGGCCCCAAGGGAACCGTCTTCTTCAAAGGTAACATTCATCACAGGGTTCAAAGCAGACCATTCAGCTGGGGCGAAAGTATTTATATAGAGATGGTTGATTTAATAACAGAAAATAGGTGTGTAAGAAGGTTGGACCAGCAGAGATGGATTTTATGAGACGACCCAATAAAGACTATACATATTTTAAGACAAATTTTCATCCCTTTAATCTATTTCTTATACTGATCAAAAACTTGTTACTTAACGTTATTATTTTTTTTAAATATGAGGATGGAGATTAATCTCTTAAAGACAGATAATTTCCATAAACACCTGTTAAAGTACACCGTATCTGTGCCATTGTAGGCCAATATGTCTTAATCAAGTCTCATTAGCTGGCACAACTCACATCAAAATCAGAAGTTTCCAAATTATTGTACTTACTAAAACTAGCAGAATTTCAATATACTTTTAAAGTTTTTAACTTTGTAACGTTTTGAACGTTCGTTTCCCAGGTCAAAACGGCAAGTACTGGCAGGCGGACAGCGAGAGCGTGACGTGCGACGCGGAGCAGGGCCAGGGCTTCCACCTGGAGCTGCGCGAGCCGACGCGGCTGGCCATCCGCGCCGCCGCCTCGCGCGCATACCTCGCCGCCGCCAAGAACGGGAACTTCCACCTCAGCGGCGCAGACCTCGCCCAGGCCACGCACTGGGAGTACTAGCTCCCCCCCCCGACACCACGCCACCTCCCTTCTGAACCTACACCCCACTCATTATGCCTTTAGGCTGCTGGATTTTATACCTACGTAGTTTTAGCTAAGTTCCTTTTTTACCGATGGTTTTACCTATCATAGTATATTTTTGAGATTTTCTACCATTTTGCTTTTTGAGAGGTTATATTAGTGGTGCGAAGTTCAGAATCGAGGAGGAAGTTGAACTGAGGGATGTCGTGTGCTCAATTGACGCCTGTCTTGTAGCAGTATTCAATATTTTGATGATGTGAGAATAAGTTGTTGGATATGATTGAAAGCTGCTGTAGGATCGGGCGTTGTCTTTGCCGGTTTTATGATACCTTGATCCACTCGATTGAATCTCTTCAGTCAAATCCTGTTCACAATACTCTTCCAATGTATCCGATATATTCAGAATGCACGTATAGGAATGCTAGATTGGCGAGGGACTTAATTTCATATCGAAACAGGTGAGCGCTTACGTTTGACGCCATTTTGATTGAAGCCGCCATGTTGTGCGCTAAATGGCGGCGCCGAACGACCCTAACTGCTGATTCCGAGAAGAACCCGCTGGTGATGGTTTTAAAATAATAAATTATAAAAAAGGTAAATGTTAATTAATGCTCAGGCATTAACGTCTTACATTTTCATGTTAAAAAAAAACAAAAATGGGTCAAACGCAGGCATCACCCGATTTTGCATTTAATACATTAAGGTTTATACTATCGTGCGAGGAGTGCGAATGTGATCATATAAAAATATCGCTTCACTTTAATTATTGTAATCATAGATTTATTTTACTAATTGGTGTTTAAGATCTGCCGAAATATTGCTTTCGAATATTTTTGTATTGACTATAAACATGCTTGAATTATTTATTTTAGTTTTACGGTTGGAATTCGATTATTTATTGGGTAGCGTAGTGTCTAGTCGAAGGTCGGTGCCGGCAGGTCGGAGCTAACATCGAAGTCCCTGCGGCGCGCACCCGCGTGTCGTTACGTTATTATAGGTTGTAAAGAGGGATTGACGCAATACCAGGCGAGGCGGCCTCACTCGCGCCGCCCTGGCTCTCTGAAGGATCGCTAGTTAGTAAACTGTCAGAATGTGGGTACTCCTGGATGCCGCGTCCATTCCATGCTTTTACACGTACATGGGATATTTCGAAGCAAATTTTACGATTTTATAAGCGTTTTTTGTACTGGTGCGTTAGTGTGTATATAAGCGACATTTCTATGTATTTGATATCTATGTACCTACGTATATACTTAAGCGGCGGAGTGTGCGGTCCCGTTACCGCGGAATCGATAACGTCTCTAAACTATTAATAAATTATAATCATATTGTACTCACTGGTGTTTTATTTCAATTGAATCCGCAGCGGATCCCTGAGCCATTTTACTACAATTTCTACTCGTCCAAGAATCGAGTATAAATAATAGCTTAAAATTTCATACTATTATTTCGGAAATAAGTAGGTATAAGAACGAAATTGACCTGCATAAGACCCGGATTCGCAAGATTCGTCCGGTTGGATGGTAGTAGTTAGGAGGTAAGTACATACAAAGCAGTGGATTCTGATACAACGCTTTGTATGCTAAAATGATACGACTTACATTACGACAAACTTATATATTTTATTTAAATAGTTACATTAAATCTTTACAGTTCTCCCTAGCTAGTGACATTGGATTAGCATCGATGCATTTTATTGGTCAAAAATTAAGTGTGTATTTAAATAATTTAATTACATCTGATCAACAAATATAACCATTTGAACATGCTAGTCAAATAATAAGCAAAAATAAATGCTCAGCATTGTCAGTGCGTAGATAAATACCTAATAAAGTCATACTTTGTAAATAATTGTTTAGTAAATTCACTAAAATTGGGGTCGACCTTTTTGTAAATGCCATGCAGAGCACTGGCAACACTGAGCTCTCCAATACCATCATTTTTATCTAATCACCAATTATATTACGTCAATAATAATAAGGATGGTTATAAAAATATTACATACACGATACAAAATCAATTGGAATATATAATTGGTACGCGAAATACAAAACGCCAATAAGCGCACGGGTTATACGAGGAATAGGGTTACGCAACGCATCGCGTAGGCACGGAACCCTTCCGAAACGTAGCTCAAAGAGCCCCAATCGAGACAGGCTGAAGATTTCACCTTAGTCACGAAATACTTATAATTTGACTTTGTTTTCAATATGATCAAGTCTCCCTTTGCACCCGGCGGACACGGCGCTCCCCGACCTACGCAAGACCACTGGATGGCGACACATTATATTGTACAAAACCATACTTATAAGGCACGATTGACAACTTCACTCCTTATATTTAACTGAAGTCGCAGCAAGTGGACTTAGTACTGGGCTTTTATATTGGTATTGCGTTGGCAACGCATTCTTAGTCGTGAAAAAGACTTAATAGCAAGGGCAAGGATATTGCTAAGGGAATTTCTAGATTTCATATTTTCTTTAAATGTGGAAATTCCCACAGCAATCTTTTTAATTATAATCCGATTTCATCACCTTTAAATCTCTATAGACTCCACGAAAATACACCCGTAGAGGAAATAAATGAGTAACAGGTGAAATAATTCTGTGGTCGCTACTCAATCGGTGATGGTTCAAATTGGCAATATGCATAGTTATTTCGGTTTAAGACCCTCGCGTGAAAATAGACCAATATGAAAGTCCAACACTCGTAAGATAACCTAACTTCGTTATAGGTAATTTTGGAGCAAAGGCACATAAAATTCGAATAACCAGTAAGGTTTTCAGAATTTTATATTCTGTGATAACCCAATAAGATTTTAGCTCAGTAATCTGGACTAATGGTGCGGAGTCCAGTTTTATTTCTTGAATTCAGGAATCCATAAGTGCCTACAGTCTACACCCCGATACATTTTATGTACATTCAGAAACAACGCAGTTCAAAATAACTTACTCATTTAGTCTCTGTATTTTAAATAATTGAAATCTTCAAAATTGGTACAAATGAATAAAACAAGAAAATACTTGTTACGTTTTCGAACGTACATAAACGGTCTGACTCCGTCGCATCACGTCACAGCGGTGTCCCAGTCTAAAGTTACACGTTTAGTGCACCCAGCTTTTCTGTGCAGGCGATAACGCTACCAGTGAGTATTTTACAACCAAACAATAATTATAAAGTAACGATCTAAGTTCCAAAATTAACACAAAAAACTGGGCGCACAAGTTTACCGGACCTACCTGAGTTTACATTACACTAAAATACCGTCATTATATTATATTACATTACATATTAACACTTGAATTGACTGTAGAAAAGTAACAAAGCTACGTGAATTGTGATGAGTTGCCTAGAATTGAAACGTAGACAGCCGCGAGGCAAGGGAGGCCCTCGGCGCAGGCTGCGTCTACAATCTCGGGTAAAAAGCCAGTTCGTTAATATTTCCTCAGTCAATATAGTGTCTTCTAGCTTCGAGTCGCCGTCCGATTCACTGCCTTAAAATAATTAAACTTTAATTTGTTAACCTACACCACGTAAATATAAATCTATCGGCCACGAGTCACCGGAGTACAAACAATGTATCGCTATGCTAAGCGAGGCGAATTTACTTCAAACAAATTACATATTCAAATTACACGAGATTTATATAAAGATTTTTACGCTGTACAATAAGAAATATTTTACTATCACAATGATAATTGTTATTTTCTATTGAAAATGCATGGTTTCCACTCGGCACCGGTTTTGTGACAGTTACAATTTGCTCACAATTTTGCTTGAAACAAGTACCCGATTTGTAGACTATTCAAGCACGGAATTTCTTACGATAGGTATCTATCAGATATGTTATTTTTGCCAAAACGGGAAATTTACTTTTATTATTATGTGTAGGAAATAGATGTCTTTTAAAGATTTTGCCCCATTTCCTGCTCTTCTAGAGATATAATAAAACTAAATTCACACAATAATAAACAGCGTCGTATGATTCAGTTCGAAAGGCATTCTAAAAGGCATCAATGAGTATATCGGGCACAGTATTTTCTGATTCGTTGTGTATGAGTGATGCACCCACACATACATCTGAAGCAACCGGCGGGTAATATCATTTTATAATACTGTTATTGGCAGACCTTGTGACGTTTCGACGAGTTCGACCTAGGTCACAGCGCGGTCGTAACAGTCACGTCACTGAACAATAGTGAAGTTTCCCGTTTTCACAAAAGTATAAAGATGTGTAAACAACCCTGTGTAGTCGGCTCGTTCGGTGGCCGGTGCTGTGGGCTCGTGGACAGTGAGGCGGCGCGTGCGGCGCGTGCGACGCGGGCGGCGGTCAGCCTGCAACTAACCACATGCACATTAACATCGGCCGCTCGCTCCAATACTAACCCAATCATTAGATTACTTTATTTAAAAAGAACATTATATCTCATTAGGGGAGGCCTATGTCCAGCAGTGGACTAATATGGGCTGATGATGATGATGATATCACAATTGAAATAGTTACTATAGATTTAATCATTTGTAAATAGTAATTTTTCTGTACTAACCATTGTAAATATATAAATATAATTGTGTTACTAACAAAATGGATGTTATGTCTGAAATAAACAAATTTTCAATTTCGATTAGTGTTGGCAAGCGGGTATACTAATCGAAATTGAAAATTTGTTTATTAATCTATTTTTTATTTTTTTCGTTTGTTATTTTCGTAAATTAATTTCGCCTTCTGCGATTTCTCCCACAACTGCGGACCGATATTGATGTTGTTTGTTGAATGATCCCAGTGTGGCTCAAAAATTATTCCCACTGGCATGAAAGTATGAATAAGTTAAATCAAAATCAAAATCAAAGTGCTTTATTTCCTTTAGACCTTACAGGACTCTTGGACACGTCACAAAATACAAGTTAAATAAGAAATAAAAATGGGAAATAAAGTGATCACTTTGATTAATTGTTCACTTCAATCTTTTTTAGGTAAAGTAAAGAAGCGAACAAGAAACCTTTACCTTGTTAGATTGTTAGTTTTAGAGTTGGAGCATAACTCGTACCAAACTTTTTTGTCGTCTAGATAATCTGATAGTTCGGAAGGAGTCTCATAAAAAATAAAAAGAAGCACTCGGTACTCTGACATACTGTCTATGATTCAAATAGTATGTCAGTCGCCGCCATAACGCCCATAGACAGGAACCTAATAACATCATATAAACAAATCAAAACAAAATGAAAAACGCCGTCTTGTGTGGTCAGATGTTGCCAAAATCACAATGCATTTGTCAATAAAAAACACCGGATCACATTTCGTAGATAAATTTCTTATTTCACCAACTTATTATTTCGATTTGACGCAAAATTATTATCAACATAAAAATCAAACTATATGCACAAAATCTAGCCAGTGCTGCCAACATGTTAACATGTAAATTTTCCAGTAAGTGTGGGAGGATATTAAAAATGTTTTAATTCTCATATTTTATTGACTTTAAATTATGAATCAGGTAAATAGGCATTTCACCATCCTGGTTATATAAAATAATATGTGTTAAGTATTCGAAATATAATTAGGATAGGTATTGAATTTCACTTTGTAATATCTATACAATAGCTTAGCTTTAGGGATACGAATTTCGAAATACCTATGTTTTTTTTTTATTTGAGCTAACCTCCAAAATAGCTGAACCCGTTTGGATAATACTTTTACTGACGATCATGCTACGCAGATGTTATATCGAGATTATCGATAGCCGTGGGGCATACTAATAGTCAATATTTTTTTCAGATTTCCGGGTGATGAAAATTGGAAGTTAAATTGAATTCGCATAATCAGAGAATCTCATAATTAAAATAATTTGAATCCTACTAAATCTAGTGTAGCATGCAGTATGCATAAAGATTTTTCATGTAAAAGCATTCGGGCATTATATGTAGGTATACATAATTTTTTATTTATTATGTATCAATAAACAATGAATATGAGAATAATGTATATTTTTTTATTCATTATTAGGAACGTTTCATTGATATTCCCAGTAACAATCATAAGATGTGGCTGCAAATGTACATTTAAATAATTATAATTTTTATTTGATTTTTTAATTATATTGGTTAGGCATTTCCATATGAACAACATATACGAAGCCGCAGGCAGAAAATGTTGTCAGCCAGTTAATAGGCACAAAGAATAATTTATTCAAACTAAAATTAAACATGGAACGGAGACTTTGGATGTGTTTATGTTTGTTACTTCTGCACACACACTCAGAGGCCGGAACAGATTTTGTTGAAATTTCTTCGATTAGCAAATAGGGCAGTACCTAAAATGATTCATTATAATTTACATATTCATATGTAAACCATTATTAGGAAGAATATTTATAAAAAATATGGGTATTTTTTTCTTTTGTTGGCAACTCTCTATACACTGACACTCAATGTCATTCCGCCATTGTTAGGAATCAAGTTTGATTTGATAGAATTACGTCTGAAGTTTTCTCTAAGTCTATGCCCACTGGTTTATTTTTTTCATAAAATTTTTAAACTGTGTAAATTAAATTAAAAAGAATTCTACTTATAAACTTTATCAAATAGCATGACGCGGCGGTCGAACCGTGATGGATACCGACACTGAGTCAATATACCTGAGCCTAAGTTCAATAAAATTTAATATTTTTTTTCTTTTATTTAATTTTGTAATGAATTGAGTTTTACATGAATTTAGTGCGTTACGCCCTGTAAATTTACGCCATATTAAAGAACAGTAAGCTGGTATGCTTATACAAATCAAATCAAATCAAATCAATCATTTATTTGCAAGAATACATAATTATTATACAATGTCAGGTCTTACAACTATTTTGTCACTGTATTCAGCCTGCACGCAGGCGTGCAAATATTATGTGAGTCATATTAATGTCATTAAAATATAGATTATTTATTTAAAGTTACACACTTAGGTTATTACACTTAGGTTTCTAAATATTCTCTCACATTATAAAAACATTTGTCCAGTAACCATTTACTTAACTTTTTCCTAAATATATTTCCATTAAGATCTTTTATGTCTTCTGGTAATTTATTGTAAATGGTGATACACATGTTATATACATTTCTTTTATATATATCTTTATGGCACTGGGGTTTGTAGAGCATATTTTTAAATTTGATCCTTTTCTGCCGGGTTATCATATCGCTACGTTTTGTAAAATAGGTTGGGTGTTCTTTAACAAAAATACAAATTGCCCGGATACTACTAATATCTTCAATTTTCCTACTGGAAGAACGTTACTCCAGCAGAAAACATTTTTACGCATTTCCTTCTTTGCTATATCTACATATTTTTTAGCGCACATTTACCGCACGTAACGCACAATTTTTTTTATTATTTTTTGTAAAATTCGATTAATTTTAGACGAAACCTTTCTATCCGCGTAAGGCCCAAACTCCTAACATAAGAAGTTTCAGTACCTGGTCGGGGTGGTCGCTAAGACAGG
>OZ007529.1:13245328-13273370 GCA_963931895.1 Eupithecia pulchellata
TCTGAAACACAACGCACATTCATACATACACATACATAGAACATAATTTAAACCCAGGTATTTTGAGGAGTTAGATAATACGGTGTTTAACGGACTGATGAGGTCATTGGAGATTGTTAAAGCGTCCGACCGGAAAGTAGACTACAGGATCTTTCGATAAATAGATATAAATCTATTTATTTAACAGTTTATTTGTCCCGTATTTGAGTACGGCAGAATAGTCGTAGTTCCAGCGTCGAGTTCGAAAAGGAATTAGCCAGCGTCCGAGCAGGAGGAGTCGGAATGTACGGTAGATACCTGTGTGGGTAGTATGGTAGATACCTGTGTGGGTAGTATGGTAGATACCTGTGTGGGTAGTATGGTAGATACCTGTGTGGGTAGTATGGTAGATACCTGTGTGGGTAGTATGGTAGATACCTGTGTGGGTAGTATGGTAGATACCTGTGTGGGTAGTATGGTAGATACCTGTGTGGGTAGTATGGTAGATACCTGTGTGGGTAGTACAGTAGATACCTGTGTGGGTAGTATGGTAGATACCTGTGTGGGTAGTATGGTAGATACCTGTGTGGGGTAGTATGGTAGATACCTGTGTGGGTAGTATGGTAGATACCTGTGTGGGTAGTATGGTAGATACCTGTGTGGGTAGTACAGTAGATACCTGTGTGGGTAGTATGGTAGATACCTGTGTGGGTAGTATGGTAGATACCTGTGTGGGTAGTATGGTAGATACCTGTGTGGGTAGTATGGTAGATACCTGTGTGGGTAGTACGGTAGATACCTGTGTGGGTAGTATGGTAGATACCTGTGTGGGTAGTATGGTAGATACCTGTGTGGGTAGTATGGTAGATTCCTGTGTGGGTAGTATGGTAGATACCTGTGTGGGTAGTACGGCGGCAGTGGGGGCCCAGGGGTCGCGGGGCGCTGCGGCTGGGGCCCAGGGGTCCCGCGCCGGGCTGCTCACGCCCGACCACGCGTCTGCACTCGTGTCCTGTTGTTGTTAAATCAAAAACTATTTAATACAGCAAAGGTCATAGCTCATTCTATTCTTAACTATGTATATAACAAGCCTTATGTAATTTGCAGACAGCAATATTATAGTATTTATCTGATCATTTCTACACTAAGCTAAAGCCGGCAGGAGTCAATTTGAGCGAAATGTATACATAAGTATATCTATTTTGATTTTGACAACCATTTTTCCAGAGGCGGGAATCGAACCCTTCAACCTCCAGCGCCGCAAGCGTCCGCGGCGCCACATCGTTTTATGAATGTTGGTAAGCGATACTTGGCAAAATTTTAATTCACATTTAGCATACAAAACTCAGAACACTTGTAACACTTCCAGTGTTAGGATTCCAAATGAAGAACACACTTCTCAAACTACAAAATATAAATGAACAATCACACTTCTAAATTGATCTTACTACAAAACTTTGTGATCAAGTTTATCACACTTGAGCGCACTAATATACTTTGGATAACAAAATTATAAAAGTTTTTAAACGCTACGCCACATACATTAAGTTGAAATTTGCTCCCAAATGTAAAGTTTATGCATGTTTATGATAAATACTTGCTAGCCCTTACAAAGTAGCATATTGGTAACATTCCGTAGCAGTATCGTCACACACCGTCTCACCATAGGTATCGGATCAGACAATGCAAGTATCGGATCGGCATAGGCAGACATTGGATCGGAACTGGCCGACATCGGATCGGTATAGACCGACATCGGATCGGTATAAAACGACTTCGGTTCGGTATAGGTCGGTATCGGATCCGAAAATATGTCAAACTCCTGGTGCATTGGCTAACGGAATCAAACAATACTTCATTAACATCGTTTGCGTCCATTCTCTGACACGGCACACTGTATATTGTCTTTTAATTATTTTCGTTAAAATCTTAATTTTTCGCCAGCCCATAAATTACCGATTCGTAGACCGCGAATGCAAAATATTCTCAACCATTTTATTTAATTGGAGTCGTTTCAGCACACATGACTCAAGTATAGTTAGTATAGAAACGGCTGACGGTGATTTTCTAAGAGATAATCAGATGATTTCATTTACTTGACGTTCTTGTCAAAACTCATACTTTATATTTGATAGTTAACTGAAGCCAGGACTGATTATCTGCGAGAGATCAACACTTGTAAAGTAACTTTATAAAGTAATAGTAGTAGTAAGTATACATACATTAGGTAGGGGTCGCTGCGGCACGCCCCAGGGGTCGAGCAGCGCGGGCGCGGGGGCGGGGGCGGGGGCGGGCGCGGGGGGGCTCAGGTTCACGTCCAGCAGGTCCAGCAGGTGGGACTGCGCCCCCTCCGAGGACTTGGCGGCCACCTCCTCAGGGTCCCTGCAATATGCACTCTTATCACTCACGGTACGGTGGATAGTTTGCATCAATGTCCTGAATTACAATGTAATTGAGGACATTGATCTCGGAAACTCTACATATAAATGGCCTAAGACCTAAGTAAAGAAACATTTACACCAGATGCAGAATCCACAAGACACCAAACAACAGAAATTTAAATTAAAATTTTGATTTTCTAGGACTTGTTTTCTTAATCAGAGGCATTTTGAGTATATTTCCTTAGCAATCCGACCTGAGGCATGGCTCAGGACGCAAGCTAGTTCGCTATAAAGGCAATCGACATAACTACACTACAATAAGAATACATCTAAATACAACTCAACAACACCTAGAAGGCTCCCAAAGTAGAATTAAAATTCAAGTGAAACAGCGAAAGTACAATATTATATCGAACGAGCCTTCTGTGTGTGCTACAGTACATGACAAGGATCCGAAACAACTAACTGTACATTAAATCGCAGAGTGAGACATCGACACAGCCAGCAGTCCGGAGCAGGCAGGTCGCTCCTGATGATGATTTCTTCACATGGCAAGGTCACATCGCACAGCCATTCACTGCTGTAACCATCACTGCTGTAACTGTAACAGCTGTTGTAACTCTGATCGTAAGGTACAATGCTTCGGTTGCAAGGTCCTTTGCTTTGGTTGTTCGGTACCCAGCTGTTGTTAAATGTCATATGATTCTGGTCGTAAGGTACAATTTCCCAGCTGTAAGGTCCAACGCTCTGGTTGTTTGATCCACAACTCTGGTTATCTGTAGAATCACTGTTGAAAAGACATTCCGCCCGGTTCTGTTGCCAAATTTCACAAGGCCATTTGGTCTGAATTTGTGGAGTATTAAAGGGCCATTTTTTTATTTCATATGAAACTTCACTATCATCAGAGCAATCCGATTTCACTTTCTGTGGAAGTTTGTATGGTTCGTCGGCGCTCTTAGGTCTTCCTCTGCATGTAGAGTATTGCGGCCAACTATTATTGCTCTGAAATTCAGCATTTTTGAATGTACCATCCCAATTCACTGCAGATAAGCTTGGTTCATTGATGCTAGCTCTGACGTCGCTCGGCTTTGACGGTTCGTTTTGAGGGAGTTTGAAACGAATATGTCTTTTTTCAGTAACGTTTAAGCGTATACTGGTTCTACGCATATCGTTTGCGCTCTTGGGCCGTTTTCTAGCTATTTGTGGATTAGGGATTCTTGGTTGAGGGTCAGAGCGAGTTTCCTCGATAATCGGAGGCAAGCAGAGCAAGCTCTGCTTGTGTTCTTGGGTGCTGGATGGGAAGGGAAAGGATATATTAGGATATGGTACAATAAGGTTTATTTTAGCTAGTTTATTTTATCGACTAGACTAGTCAGTCTAGTCGATAGGATTGATGTAAACAAAATATTTATTAGGGTACAGTTTTCGAGTAACTGATGTCAATTACGACACGGACGATGTTAAGCGGCGAGCGAAGCAAGAAACTCTTCCTCTGTTACAATTTTCCATGCGAGCTGAGCGAGCAAAACCAAGTTGCAATGCGACACCCTTAAATAATCTTTAATATTTGGTTATCGTTTTCGATAAGCTTTCACATTTTCTCATTCTAATTTGTAGGATGTAAATCCTAGGTTTGCTTGTAATTTAGAGTGGCGAGCTGCGCTCACAACCTAAAAGCTTAGTATGGTGGGTATCATCATCATCAGCCTATGTTTGTCTACTGCTGGACATAGGCCTCCCCTAATGAGCGCCATAACGCCCTGTCTTCAGTAGTTTTTCGCAGATCGTCATCCCACCTGTCCGGAGGGCGTCCTACATTACGTTTCCCGAGTACATGCTATGTGTAGTAAGGTAGGTAGGTAGGTGCGTGTACATACTGGAAGTCGTGCTGGCTCTGGCTGATGGCGAGCTGCAGGCGCACGTCGTCGGAGCGGCGCCGGCGCTGGTCGCGCTCCGCTCCTCGCGCGACATGGCCAGCGCCAGCTGCAGCTGCAGCTCCTCCTCGCCCGCCGTCAGCGGCCGCGCCAGCTCCGCCTCGCCGCGCGCGCCCGCCCACACGCCGCCCTCCCCCGACACCTGCCCGCACACACACACACACACACACCACCAGGTTACTTATCGCTCGGCAGATCAACAGTCATGAGCGTCGAATACTCAATTGTGAAGAAGATCAAAATTGAAGTGAAGAGAAATCAATAACAATTTATTTCTTATTTTTTTTTTATTAGGATTCCGAACAATAGTTTTTTTGTTAAATACCCGTGTGAAACGGGGCGGACCGCTAGTATAAAATAAAACAACACAATCTATCTGAGTGGCCGACCGTGAATGGCGACTGTTGTATAGGCCTACTTGTTACTGGACTAGTTTCCGCAACTAGGCCACAGGTGGGCCCTTTTTGCGTGACGGGTGGGGTCTGCTACTTCAACCACCCGATATCCTCCAGGAAAGCCAGCAGCTCGCTGACGCCGGGGCATGCCTCCCTAGGTGTTCTCGGTCTCCCGAGGTATTGCAATCTTTGAGAAGCTACGCTATCGCACTCTACAAGCACATGCGCCGCCGTCTCCTCAGCATTCATGCACCCTCTGCATAGAGGGCTGTCCGTGATACCCAATTTAAAGAGATGTTTATTAAGCATGCAGTGTCCTGTGATCACACCGACAATTAGCCGGAGTTTATCACGCTTCAGATTAAGGAGTTTGCGGGAAAATCTCGGGTTTAAAACCGTGAAGGCCTCCTTTGTATAGACCTAATCTTTATTGCTCTGAACATACGTTTTGTAGATAACTAGCGGTCTGCCCCGGCTTAAATGCGGATCCCTAATTTTTCAAAATATTCTATAGCCTATGTTCATCAAGGAAAATGTAGGATTTTAATGGAGAAAGAATTTTTCAAATAGTTCCAGTAGTTTCAGAGCCTATTCAAATTCAAACAATCAAATGTTTCCTCTTTATAATATTAGTATAGATATCTAATTGTTAATAATAGCTAGGTAATTATATACTCACACTATCAGTAACCGTAGGATAGGTGGGGCTCGTGGGTGTGTCCAGCGCTCCATCGCTGCCGAAAGCGCTGGCGCTCTGTGCAAAGCGCTGTTTCGCTTTGAGGGCGCGCGCACGCTCGTTCTTCAACCGCTCGTCGTCTTTCAGAAGGATCACTAGCTGTTTCGCTTTCTCTCGCACGTTTAGACCTGGAAGTAGGCATTTTACTTTTGATACAACTGAAGTTTTATGTGTTTCATGTAAAATCAGTACAAGGCAAGATTTCTTGCACTAATTTTGCCTATAACTATTGGATTATCTATCTATAACATCAGTAAAAACTCCGTGGTGGTCCAAAAATCTATTTTTTGTAGGTATTTTTTGCATTAATTTGTAGCAGATCAACCGACCAGGGGAGAGCAGCGACACCCTCCGGGCACATTAAAATCTTTTCAACGATTCGAGCACCGTTAAAAACACCCATACTCCTGCAATTCTAAATTTAATGTATTCATTCGATATCTCAGCACCAATAAAGCAATACAAATATTTAGTGTCGAAAGTGGAATAAAAATATATACTTTATACAATCTATATTAAGTCTTAAGATTACAAGAAAGGCATTTAGTACTTTTTTTTTTAAACTGTATGTTATGTGTAAACTCATTTATTTAGATCATTTTTACGAAAAGGGACATAGATACCCTTACTCATCTGACTCCATATATTCTCGGACACGTACTGAGCCTCGCGATAGATTAAATAAAGAATATTCTGTCGTACCTTTTTACATTGGAAAGTGAATTATATTCTATTATAAGTTGAGTATGAATTTCAACTTCAATATTTATTTAGAACGTCCACAAGCGCTTATTACTTAGGATTATATAATATGTACTAGTGGTGTACTAGTGGTTTCTTTTACACTTCTTCCACTAGTGGACAAAAACATTGAAGAGAAGAGAAATCAATAACAATAATTTCTTTTGTTATAATTATTATCTGTATGAAATTCAACTTGCCTAAGTGCATGCTTATATTGCGATGTGGTGCCGGCATAGAATTTCACCACCCCAACTCTTCCCGTGGGTGTCGTAAGAGGCGACTAAGGGAAACACAGCGGGGGGCGGGCAGCAGCGCCTTCTGCAGAACAACTACACCGAACTGCGATCCCCAACCCGCATTCCCAGCGTGGGGATTATGGGCAATAACCCCCAAATAATGATGCCATCTATGGCGCTCATTAGGGGAGGCCTATGTCCAGCAGTGGACTATTATAGGCTGGTGATGAAGTGCATGCTTATATTGTAAGCCTTAAGAAATAAAGTTATTGAATCTGAATCTAAGCTGGTTTCCAGCCTTCCGTCGGTTTGTGCTGTCACTGCACTAACTCACAGTATACATATGGCAGCGCCAACTGCGCTGTTGTGTCTGCGCGCGCCCTAAAGTTACAACCCTATTGCTATAATGGAGCGTAGGTATTTATTTCATCACCCAGGCTTAGTTCCCATACTGTCCATATGTATAGTATACTGTGACTAACTGTACCTTGGTCTTTCCCCTCCTCCATGTACTGAAAGTCCTTGAGCGTGTGTATGGCGTAGATGTTCTCTTTGCACTGCATCGCCACCTTCTCACTGCCGGTCTTGATTAGGTACTCCATTAGGACTAGAGCCTGGAAATTAATTAAAAAAAATATCAGTTACCGTTTTCGTTGAAATAAGTATGCAGGTACATTACTTATCATTTCTTGTGTTATACCGATTCATCTATACAAATATTATAAAATTGAAAGATTTGATCGTTTGTTTGAATTGAACAGGCTCCGAAACTACTGGACCGATGAACTTGATTTTTCCCTGATGGCATAGAATATTTTCAAAACAGTAAGGGATCCGCATGAAAAATTTAAATTTTGTTAAACAACCGTAAATCGGGAAAATTCAATGTTTGTTAAATAACCGTGAAATAACCGGGGCGGACCGCTAGTAAGCTATAAAAATAACATCAGACTCCATTGCATTGTATAACCCTGTGTACCTTGGATGACATGTAACTTGGGCTTAGTTGTTGTTTAGTCTGTGCTTCTAGTTAGATAGATAGAAAATTCTTTATTGCACACTTACCAAAACAATCAATAAACAAAATAAAATTTACAATATATGTGATTGGCTGTCATATCGCTCAAGAGCGATCTCTACCAGACAACCGTGGATGGATAGTATCGTTGGATTGACATGGGGATATATTAGTTCCTTACATATGAAATTGGCGTTTTGTATGGGAGGAACAAAAAGTCGAATATTTTTTAATATAATATATTTAATTAATCAAAGTATGAACCATTATTTTCTATGCAATTTTGCCATCTTATAGGTAGTTCATTGATCCCTTTACTAAAAAAACCAGTCGGACGGGAATCAATAAAATCTTTGAAGGCGATTTGGACTGCCCCATCGGAGTTGAATTTTTTCCCTTGCAAGAAGTTATCCAAATTTCGAAAAAAATGGTAATCTGTTGGAGCAAGGTCCGGGGAGTACGGAGGATGTCTTAGACTTTCCAATTGAAGCTCTTCTAATTTAGTAGCCGTCTGTTGCGCAGTGTGTGGTCTAGCGTTGTCGTGAAGCAGCAGTGGCGTGGAGCGATTGACCAGCCTAGGTTGTTTAGCCGCTAGCTTTTCCATCATGGTTTGCAATTGCTGACAATAGACATCAGCCGTAATAGTCTGGCCAGATTTGAGAAAACTGTAATGAACAATACCGGCACTAGTCCACCAAACGCTTACAAGTAACTTTTTTGGGGTTAATTTTCGCTTGGGGCAGGATTTGGCTGGCTGGCCAGGATCCAACCATTGCGCTGAGCGCTTCCGATTATCGTAAAGAACCCATTTTTCATCACAGGTAATGATTCGGTTTAAAATACCTTCATTATTGTGCCGGTTTAGTAATGTAACGCAGCAGTCGACGCGCGTTTGCCGGTTTGCTTCAGTCAATTCGTGAGGTACCCACCTTTCAAGCTTTTTAATCTTCCCAATTTGCTTCAAGTGAATTAAAACAGTTTTATCACTAACACCGCAGCCTGCAGCTAACTCGGACGTGGTTTGCGATGGATCCGCTTCCAAAGAGGAGAAATTTGTGATTAAAGTGGCCAGTACGAAAAACGCCAATTTCATATGTAAGGACCTAATAGTTCCACCACTGTAAACCGCGAGAGATTACAATAACCTTTACAAAGTAACGATAGTTATGGTGTAGATATACCTTGTAGACATGCCTCCAGTTCTTGCCGTGGTCGTTGAGCCGCTTCCAGATCATCTGCATGATCTCCGTGAAGGCCATCACGTTGTACGTGAGGTCCGCCACCTCCGCCATCAGCGTGCTGGACGGGCCCCAGGGGTCGTTGGACGTCGCCTCGCGCACCTTGACCTGCCATACCATATACACACTAATGTGGTGCCGGCATACTATTTCACCACCCCAGCTCTTCCAGTGGGTGTCGTAAGTGGCAACTAAGGGAAACACACCGGGAGGCGGGCAGCAGCGCCCTCTGCTGAACAACTCCACCGTACTGCGATCGCCAACCCGCATGCCCGGCGTGGAATTATGGGCAATAACCCCAAAATGATCAATAATGCCATCTATGGCGCTCATTGAGGCCTAGAGGTCCAGCAGTGGACTGTTATAAGTTGATGATGATGATATAATACTAACCTCCAGAATGGACATTCATCCCCTCCTACCTGACGGCGACTGGGCGTCTCTGATTTAGTGACGTCATCTAGTTTGCCAAATGCAGCCTATCATAGCTGAATTCTTTTAGAGATCTCTAGACATACATCAAAAAAGTCTAAGCAAGACTTAGAAAGACAAGTATGCTGAGAAATAATTTAAAAATAAATCTAGGACATTTAACATATTCAAAATTGTTGCTGAGACTTATTTGATGTGTTTATTTCGCAACTGTTTCACTAGCACAATAATGTTCAGGTGACCCTAAACGTCACACACACGTCAGTTGAGCTATATCTAGATATTTTGGAAAAGTCTGCAACTAGTTCAACTCTTTCTGCTAAAAAGTAAATACTAATTGAATGAATAAAAAATAATAATAACGAATAAATTGACATTTTCTATATTCATAAACATAGTTTCTTATTGGGTTGATTTAATACCAAGATTAATTGCTAATATGCAATTTTTATTGCTGAGCGCTTGTCAAGTCATTGATAGCAATAAAAATATAACCATAATAAAAAATAAATCGGCCATCAACATTTAGTAATAATTTTTTAAAATCGGACAATGAGTTCTCACCTGTGCATCGCTGTAGTTGTGCGCGAGGTTTTTAATATTTCTCCTGAGGCCCGCCACGTTTACTTGCATATCGTCCCTCCCGCGGGGCATCTGTAACCACACCACATACTAAACTTATTTTCAGCAATTTAACGCTTTTTAATCCCAACCTACACATGCAAAATGACGCAGAACGCCATTTAGTGTGTCAAGCTACACATGCTTTTTATCTTGGCCTTTGGATTATTAACTCTGGGCTCGTAGATCATAATAAATTGACCGAAAGAAGGTTCATATAACACTTCTTGCTCCTCCATAGCCCATTACAATCCATTGCTTGGTATGGGCCTCTCTGCTAACGCCACTTACCTATGCTACATGCAAGAAAAAATTGCCAGTGAATTTACAAATTCTAATTCTACTTCTGAACGACAATATGAGTGCCAATTACTAATACAATGGAAGTTGGTGCTATTGTGAAGTAGGCGTAAAATAATAAGCAAGCGTTCGCATTTTTGCTCTTAAACTATATCTTACTTTGGCTCTATCCGGGTCCGGCATAGACCTAACAAAACAAAACATTACAGACAAGTTGTTGTGTTACAAAGTAGTAGGCAGTTAGATCGAGCCTACCTACTTGAATCTAGGAGTTAGTACGGGGCGGCGGCGGCGGCGGGTCGATGGGCCATGACCATGAGGTATCGATCGAGCTGCTATTTCTGAGCCCGTGCCCAGAGTAGCCATGCAAGGTGCCACTTAGCCACAGTGGACCTGTTTCGAGCAACCATGGTCAAGACTCCGAGCCCCCTACTCCCTCCCGTACAAATACGGGCGTTTGATGGAATTAACACAGTATTTATCGGGTTTTAAGGAAGCCATATTATACCGGATATAAAGTGCGTGTAAATACCAATCTCGATATAGGAAAATGATCGGCCATTATAAGATTATTTCAAGGAAATCATGATCGTATTTACCTTATTAAAATGCATGCGCAAGTTGACGAGCTTGGATTGCTGTTTAGTATTATTTATCAAAATTAGAAATTGCTGTTTAATTTGTTTCTCGGGCCAACCGTTCGTTCCAATTGAATTTTATTGTGCTTTGTATGCAATGAGATGAGCATTGTATGAATTAATAGCTAAAATAAATATACAATTTGTCTTCGCGTGTGTGTGTTTGTGTGTGTGTGTGTGTGTGTGTGTAAGGAGACCAACTTTCTTCAGACTTTTACTTTTAACATAACCTTCATATATGAAATCAATATCAAGACTCTACAGAGTGGTCTCAATCGGTCCACAATCAATCATTCAAAGCCCACTCGTGGACATTTCGTGCGTTGCTAATTGTATTTCGAACTAATCAGCTTACTACAGAGGATTAGTAATATCTGTTTGCTAATTGGACACTCACGAGGACAGTGGCACTATATGTGAATGAATGAAACCTAATAAAATAATTCTATAGGTTCTCTTTAAATATAAGTAGGTATAGCAGAGGGCACTTGGTAAAGTTCGCGTTTTCCTTTTATAGTTAAGAGTACGTCGTTTTAGCGGTAAAAAAATATAGCGATTATAGAGCATGGAAAAGATCGTTCTGAGAGGATTCTTATTGATAACGATATCAAATCAATGTACAATTAATTTTTCGCTATCAGAAACATACTCATACAGTCTCAAAGAGATTTCGAATTGCTCGTAGGTCCCGAAAAAATCTAAGTTTGCGAATTGCTCTACCATGCTGACTTATCTTTTTGTTAACTTGATAAGTACAATCAATTAACAGAACCAATATAAGAACTAGTATTTACAATTGATATAAAATAACAATGTTGCAAATAATCTACTTGATAGGTAATATAATAACGGATATCGGATATGTTATCATTATCACGAAGTTTCTAGAATATGTAAACAATGTAAATAAAAACTAAGGTGCATGGAATCCACACATCATCGTGAGGTGTTTACGACACGTTAAAACTTCCTAAACTAAATACGTTTATCAATCCAATGCGCTATGAATCACGAGTGATTCAAACATGTTATCAAACTGATTGATGGCACGCTATCGGTATTTTTACCACAAAACAAACGAAGGGCAAAGGCCCATACTAGTTATGGGCCTTTGCCCTTGGTATGGACTACGCTGTGATATACAAGTGGAACGAGGAAACTGTCGCCAGCGATGTACTCAGATGTCGTCCATCCGCTTTTCTTACAAGACAATGGAGCTCGTTTCATTAATTTCCTGTGATCAGTCCAGGCACAAAGAACGTTATTTTAGACGTAAACAAAGCGAGCGTGACCGCGCCGCGCGGCGTGCTTACGTTCCTGGCTGCGTGCGTATATATCGGTGTAAAGTGTAAACGACCTGAACAATTCACATATCTGTCCTTTACAGTTTCCTTATCGTCCGAATAAACGACGATAACAAAGGAGCTCACAAAGGTAACAATCTCTATGCCCCTGTGACATTCAGATAGCTCTTTTCAGTCGCGTATGGTTTCCAACCGACTAAACCTTCCATCGTTCTAGATATGATGCAGATGAAAAAAGGGATCATTTAGAAAAAATCTAAAAACAGACCTCGCCAGCCAGCAAATAGCATGGCTGCTGCCTCATCAAATGGACGAGTGTTCAGAGACAACTTGTGAACGATAGTAAAATTAGTCGAAACGATGGCATATTGTGTGGTTAAACCGCTAGCGCTGTTTAAATAAATTGTATATATAGCGTAAACAATGCCGTGAGGTCGTGGCCGTGGAGTAGATAGCTAGCTATTATCATGGCAAAATAATGTATTAGCAAAATAAACGATAATTGATTATTGTACATTATTATTGCTGTTTGTTAGAAGCACATGCATTCATAAATACCTACTTTAATAAAGTTTATCATCAGTTGTTAATTCGAATATTATGTTAGTAAATTTTAAAAGTATGTTAGTTGCAAACAAAAAATATACACAGCAATATGAACCAGAGAAAACTTACTTTTATAGCATTTATGTTTGCTGTGTATAAGTTAATTCGGCCAAGTGTGAGTCGTCACAGCTTCTGCAGACAATACCACACAGATTTACACACAAGTACACACATGCACATTTATTTAAAACCTTACGTCTATTTTTACAGGTGTGACCCTAATGCAATAGCGTAGTCAACTTAGTAAGTTACCTGATATTACAAGTAACGTGTATCTGAGAGATTTCATGTAAAGTGTAATTTAGAATGTACTTTTAAGAAAGCTTACTTGATAATGATTACGAATAATACTCTTATAAGAGTAAAATATTCTTGTAAGAGTATTAAAATTCTATAAATAAACGAGGTATTCTCATCTATAACTCGTACTCAGTCCTTCCTACAAAGCATACAATTAATGCTCTCTATGTCATACGGGTCGGTCATGGGTAAGACAGGGTTACTATGCAAATTAACATAGCACCTCGCATAAAAAAACCATGCTTGTATCATTATAACATTACTTCACTACGCATACCTGTACGTACCTACTAGACACCAATTCAATCACATCATTCTAAGACAGCACACACACAATCACAATTCTAGCAGAATCACTTAATATCACTTGTCCCCTCTCATTAAGGTCCATTATCACCAATATTAATATTCAGTAAATCGTACAGGGATGTCCACTCCACAATCGGATACGATAGCCGAGCAAGCGCGTGTATCGCTGGTGAAGTTCGTGCGTCTGCTTCGCAGTACCACGCACACTGACTCTATCTAATGACACGGTAACGTAAGGTTGCCCACTGGCTGACGAATCGTGCTCTACGTCATCATGATTCTTGTAAACTGATTCATCAAGACGATGCTTTAAAATTTGTAAACAAGAGTAAATTGCTGAGGAGCAAGTACGGGATTGGGTTTACGAGAGTCTTAGATAGAGTCGTAGAGAAAAGAGAGATCGGATAGTTTTCGTTTAGTATCTTAACTATATGACCGATACCAAAACTATCAGATCTACAAGAAGGACTGCGAATAGCTTTCTATCAATCCCCAAAAATTATGATTGAAATAAAATTCAACAGTGCAAATGTGAGCCTCTTAGATTTACCTTTTAGTCGATTCGATGATAGTAAGAAACCATTAGATTGTTGAATACAACACAAGCAGAATTTAACGTATATCGGTCTGAAATTCATAATTATAGACGTGTTTTTATCTGATTCGCGTTTCAGTATTCGAGGGGCTAATCAGGTGATGAACAGTTGAACTGTAGATGTGCCCGCGCAGCCCTAACAAAACAGGGTGAGTACAAACTTGGGGAAGCACTAAAAGAGCTGCTTAGTACCTACGTGTGTCTGCTCGCATGCCCAATGAGAAGCAAAACAAGGCGGCTATGTGCACAGTGGACAAAGTAAAGCAAAGTGCCCCTTAGCGACTTATTGAAAAGCCATATGTGCTATAACTATGGTAAGTGGAGAGATCGTCAAGGTACTTGTAAAAATCAGAGACAAGTATTGATTACTTAGCTATTTACAAAACTCGAATCGTATTTTCTGAAGTTGGGAGAGCGCTATCTGCTTAGTTTTAGTGTTACGAAATACATTGTTCACTATTGTGCACTACAGCCAAGTCGTATGTCGAAAATGGCTGGAGTAGGTATACAAAATCATTTGGTTTCATTGCTTTTTGATACCCCTGAGATTCTTAAGATTACGATACTCCGCTACGTGTTTGCAAAATTAATTTAAGGAAAATAATTACACATTTTGAAAGCTGCATTTTACCGTTGACTGCAAAGCAAAGCGTATCAAAAAATTAAACTCAAACACTAGCTCGTTATTATGGACAGTTCACTCCAAGCTGTTCGCAATTTACAATTCTAGTTGCAGGCGGCTTGTGTCGAAATTAGAATAGCAGGCAGAGCAACAGTAATGGTGTGTACATAAGCATTAAGTGCTGAAGTCATGCTCTTATCATTATCAGGCCTTTTTGGCTACTCGCTAAAGTCGCTAACTAGCGAACTTGATGAGAGATTTATTAATAGGCACCGAAGAGGTACTTTTAGTCTGAGAGCCTTCATTTTGAGCTTTGACCTTGCTTGAGAAAATACATTTGAGGTGATATCTGCGTGTTGTTAGTTTAGTTGGTAAGTTATTTGGAAACAACAATTCATAAAGACTCGCAACTCTCCAACAACTCTACTCTTAGAAAGGTATTTGGATTCATAAGTAAATACCTACCTACCTAGTGAAACAACAAGTTGTTTTTATCAAATCTACCGAATGAGTTGGTGCGATAGTGATAGATAGAATTTATTATTATATTTACATTATCAGATGAGGTCATTTGGAAACTGCTGACGCAGTTAGATAGAACCTACTTCATTTGTACGATAAATTAATTTGATTGTTTAGAAATAACAAAACCAAACTTATCCCTTTTTAGACTGTTTTAAGTTTGGCTGGTTTTGATATTACCTACTCCTCGTTCGAGAATAACATTTAATGGGACCACCTCAGGATCAAGAATAATAAAAATCAGTCTATAATTGAAGGAGAAATCGACGAACCTTTAAAAACAAACAAACCAACTTAGAATTCATTTTCAAAGTTGTTCCTTCCACTTTGCTATAACAGTGTAATTGTTAATAACATCAAAGGTTAAATAGATAATAAAAATCAAAGGTTAAATAGGTAATAAAAATAGGATCTATAATTCTACAGGAACAACACGAAAGAAAATAGAAAACAAAGAATCTACTTCAGAAGTCTGTCGAGGTTTTTAACCTCAGGAATTAATAAAAATATGCTTTGCTGTGGCTTATAACAAACAAATTAACTTAACTTTACCTACCTACAAGAATTAATAACCTGTAATTATATTATAAGGGATTGTTGCAAACTAAAAACCTACATCCAATTCCTTTATATTTACACTAACATTTAAATTTTGCGCGACAAATAGTAACCCCCGGGAATTACATTGTTTTGGCCTGGATCATTCTCTATACAAACTAAACTAAATAAAAATCTTTCCGCAATTGGCGAAGAAATCGGAGAACGAACATATACAGCGGAATTGAATCCTTTTTCAAACTCTAAAATTACGGAGAAAAATCTTAAATAGCTGCAAAATCTCAACACAAGGCTCTCCTCTAAAATCAGTGAAACGTTCGCAGTGCACGTTCCTAACTGTATCTCGACTTGAACTATTTAAACTAGACTTTAACGGGTGCCCGCAGAGCTGAATTTATCTCGACTTCTGTATTTAAAGTGGACTCTAACTACCACGATATAAAGGTGAATTGATATTCAGATGATGGAACAGATTGGGTGTGCAGAATCAAGCCCGCCTAAGTGAAACGTGCGTTGAACTCTTTTGATATTGTAATGCGAAGGCTTTTATGAAATTAACTGGGATATTTCATAATGTTAGATAATATGATGTATATTGCTGCGTGTGCTCTTGTTTGAAAACAAAAGCTCACGACGCTTCCAGCAGCTTTTTTAGACCAGTTTATGGGAGGCACGTAAGTGCTTTTGTTTTGAATGACCGGTGGAACTACCAGTTATCGATACCAGCAGCACAGAAATTATCCGCCGATACACGGATAGGCCTGCACTGTAATCACCGGCTAGAGGTCGATACGTGACGAAGACCTTTATCCGCGCAGTTCGTTCAACTCACGCGCAGCGCACGCAACCAATAGTACCCATTACCCATAGAGTATGGTTTCCGCTTTGTTTTCCACCGTGTGAACTGTGCTTATGGTAGGTATTACAAAGTTTTTCTCTCTGTATTGTAGGTATATCTACAGGAGGCAAACTTGTCACGTAATATAATGATTCATTGATGTACGTATTACGAGAAGTTTCATGCAAAAATTATATTAAATATAAAGAGACAAATTTTACATTCGGATAGTGATAAAGACAATAATAAATCGTACAGCATACCTAGATACTTTTGTTTATCCCCACCGATCGCTGCACCGCCGCGTGAAGTCATGTAACACAACAAACCAAGTTTAACCGGTGAGTTAAGGTTACTACACTTCCTGTATTATCAGCGAACGTGGAATTGGCTGATCTGAATTTCCTCTTCATATGAGCTGACTAATTATTTTCGTTGTAGCTACCAATGCGTAAGAACCAACTTCAGGGTATAGGTGGTTTTTTCAGATTCAGATTCAATAACTTTATTTCTTTAGGCTTACAAAATAAGCACTTAGACAAGTCAAATTTCATACAGTTAATTATTATAACAAATAGAAATAAGGTGTTATTGATTTCTCTTCACTTCAATTTTTTCTCCACTAGTGGAAGATGTGAAAAAGAAACCACTAGTACATTCATATATAACTTATGTGTCTAATACAATGTTTTTTTTTTTTGCCTATCTAAATCTAAGTTTAAAATGATTTAGATAAATGTCAATAATTATTTAGATACATATGTATATGTAGCTAAGCACAACATTCAATTTCTTACATGCTATTGTCGGTGTGGAATGGAGCGACATCTGGCCAAGCATTATTATCGTTAACGTAATCATCTATCGAGTAAAATGCTTTCTTAATAAGATTTTGTTTTATGTATTGTTCAAATTTACGAATAGGGAGCTCAGTTGCTTCAGATGGAAGCTTATTATAGAAACGCACGCAATTTCCCATAAATGACTTCCCTACCTTATGTAATCTGTACGATGGTATAAGTAATTTATTTTTGTTTCTGGTATTTCTAGCGTGAACAACAGTTTTTCAAAAAGTTGTCTCTGTTTTTATGCGAATACATTAAATTTTCATAGATGTATTGTGATATTACTGTCAAGATATTTATTTCTTTAAATAATTCTCTCAAGGAATCGCGTGGCTTTAATTTATAAATCGCACGGATCGCCCTTTTTTGAAGTACAAAGATAGCCTGTATGTCCGCCGCCTGTCCCCATAGCAAAATACTATAGGACATAATACTATGGAAGTAACTGAAATAAACTAACCTAGCTGTATCTTCATCGGTAATATATCTAATTGTTCGAACTGCATAGGCTGCTGAACTAAGTCTGCCTGCGAGACCTAGCCTGTGGTGGTGGCTACTACAGGCAAGGCAAGGTAAATAAAGGTAGGTATCTAATCTATTTACGATAATCATTCATTATAAATAATGGCAATAAACAGAAAAAGAAAATATTTGCATAAGGTATCGATCTATGTACATTCCGATAATTATTTAGAGCTGTTCTTACGAAACAAACTAGAAATACAAGACGTTAGTTATAGTATTTACCTGAATGATTGATAAACTACACGCAGATACCTAGGTATATGCATGTGACGTCTTTAGATAGCCATCATAATGTTTACAACGGTGATACAACTCGAACCTTGATTGCTTTACAAATGAAGTAGGATGTGTTTATTATAATATAGATACGACCAGAGCATCCAGAACAAATATCTGCAGATCGCACCAAAATATGTCCCGAGGCGGGAATCTTTCACCCACCGCGCCACAGAGCTCGTCAAATGATGCTGCTAAGCAGTTTCGTGAATGCGTTCATTAGAAGCCCCTCTTTAATCAATCAATAAAGTATTAATTATTGTGTGAAATACATACAGTCACGATTGTGTAGGTACAACGATGTTTTAGTATAAAATGTTATTCAATGTATTTATAATGTTCAGTGTCTGATGCACAATGCCGCCACTGTGAATAAAATTAAAAATCAAGGCAAAGGTGACTACATTGAAAATAAATAAATTAGGTTCGAGATGAGATTAAATTAAAGATTTTGTTAAATTACAATAGGTAAGATGGTAACTAAAAATTGGTATTATTATAATATTAAAATGTCAAACTGTAAAATCTATACTTTTTTAATTAATTTTAACTAAAATTTTAACATTAGCCCTTGTACAAAGTTATTATTTACAGATGGAGCCACATCAAAGGTACTCTTTTTAGTTTTAACCAAAATGATACATTTTGGTTTTTCTATTTGGTAGACAGATTTTATGATTATCTGAGCTGTTGTGGAGAATGATATCCGAAGGTCTACAGAAGAGATCTGGAATAGACAAACAACTGTCTCCAAAAAATACAGTAAAGGTGGAGTCAGCATTTTATAGTTTGAGAAAAAAAGGATTCATTTAGTTTAGGATGCAAAATAGTTCTAATGCAGCATTTTCTTGCCGACTTTCATTGCATTTAATATTGAAATTAAATAAATTTGTTGGTCGAAAAGGAACATGGTAACCAGTTGGCCTTGTTCCATATATGACATAAATGTTAATTAATAAGTATCAATTACACAATGCTTGAACTAGGTGAATTTTCAATTTGTGAAAAAAATTAAATCTATCTTTACTATGTTAATTGTATGAATAAATTAGTATTAAAATCATCTGTGTAGTTTTAATAAAAATAATAATGATTTATGTAAATAAAAATACCCTAATTCAATGTCATTAAACCTCTATACAGTGACCTTGGAGAAGATAATTTGAAGTGGCGGGCTGATAGACAATTTAACATATTTCAGCATTGTGCTATCACCTCTGTTATCAGTGGCAATCACAAAGGATACAGCACAATCATTCTGTTCTCCCTACATACCTGCTCTGTGCTAAGTAAGTTGTTAGTGTAAGAATATTAATTTTAAGGCAAGGCTGTCAAATTTGTATTTCTCCGAAGTCAGTAGGAAATTTTGTGGAACAAGAACAGGAATACCACCGAAGGGATATCAGGCCTTCTGTGAACCATTTGAAATATCTCATCTTAAGTGATTGGTTTTAAAGGTGAAGTTTATTTGTTATTATTCATAGCAACTTGAAAGATATGTATTTTACCTTGAACCAAGTTATTATGTATATAAAATAAATAATATATATATTAGGTCCTTACATATGAAATTGGCGTTTTTCGTACTGGCCACTTTAATCACAAATTTCTCCTCTTTGGAAGCGGATCCATCGCAAACCACGTCCGAGTTAGCTACAGGCTGCGGTGTTAGTGATAAAACTGTTTTAATTCACTTGAAGCAAATTGGGAAGATTAAAAAGCTTGAAAGGTGGGTACCTCACGAATTGACTGAAGCAAACCGGCAAACGCGCGTCGACTGCTGCGTTACATTACTAAACCGGCACAATAATGAAGGTATTTTAAACCGAATCATTACCTGTGATGAAAAATGGGTTCTTTACGATAATCGGAAGCGCTCAGCGCAATGGTTGGGTCCTGGCCAGCCAGCCAAATCCTGCCCCAAGCGAAAATTAACCCCAAAAAAGTTACTTGTAAGCGTTTGGTGGACTAGTGCCGGTATTGTTCATTACAGTTTTCTCAAATCTGGCCAGACTATTACGGCTGATGTCTATTGTCAGCAATTGCAAACCATGATGGAAAAGCTAGCGGCTAAACAACCTAGGCTGGTCAATCGCTCCACGCCACTGCTGCTTCACGACAACGCTAGACCACACACTGCGCAACAGACGGCTACTAAATTAGAAGAGCTTCAATTGGAAAGTCTAAGACATCCTCCGTACTCCCCGGACCTTGCTCCAACAGATTACCATTTTTTTCGAAATTTGGATAACTTCTTGCAAGGGAAAAAATTCAACTCCGATGGGGCAGTCCAAATCGCCTTCAAAGATTTTATTGATTCCCGTCCGACTGGTTTTTTTAGTAAAGGGATCAATGAACTACCTATAAGATGGCAAAAGTGCATAGAAAATAATGGTTCATACTTTGATTAATTAAATATATTATATTAAAAAATATTCGACTTTTTGTTCCTCCCATACAAAACGCCAATTTCATATGTAAGGACCTAATATATATAGATAATGCTAGTTATGTGACATACCATTGTCTAGCCCCAACATACTTAGTACAATATATATAAAACAAAGAAATATATTTTTATTGATACAAAGAAATCTACCAGAACACCTGAAACAAATACCTTCAGATCATACATTAATTTGTCCCTAGGCACAAATCAAACCCGCAACCTCCTACCTCCCAGGTGCACCTTCACCCACCAAATCACAGAAGTTGTTCCATGAGCAAATCAGAACTTCACAATGAACTTTGCTTATATCATCCCTTATAAAGGTTTCAACGACCTACATGGTTAATCTACGATAGACAAGGACTTATGGTCATCTGAATACTTCTTCTACAAAACATTCATTGAGCACTTACTTAGCAAGAATTCAACTTACTTATCAATAAAAGTTGTCATCAACACTAAAACTAGACAACTAACAAGAGTCAGCGACACACCACAACTAGGTACACAAGTAGGTGACTACATGATAAGACAATCTTTTACTTTACAGATTATGATAACATAGGTAACAATCATATCACAGAGAACTACAAAGAAAATTCAACTTGCATACACTCTCGCGTCACAAAACAAACCATCAGATACACAAATACACACACAGAAGAGGAATCAAGATCCGATTTGAGGAAATCCACGTACACTACGTCATCCAGAGGTCACTTTTTACATCCTCAGTCACCTGATAGGGCGAAGGTCCCGCGAAACAGACGAGAGCCAGCTCACAGAGACCTTGCCATGCCACCAGACAGGGAACTGGGAAACACAGTGCCGCTGGAAACTAGACATTCTTGATGCAACACACATAAAACTTACCAAAAGATGACTGGACTCTACTTTCGTAATTACTTTTTGTTTTCACTTAATCAGACTTCTATCTATAGCAAATATATAACACATATTCAACTGCAATCACGTTGCACAGCACGCTCTCGCTTTTAACACTGGTTTTACTGTAGATTTTTGTGAATTTTTGTTTTATTTTATTGCTAAACAAAATAGTTTGATGAAATTGACATTTATAAAGTACTAATTTATTGTGACATAAATCCAACATGTCTTGTTATCCGGTCAAAATAGTTACTAAAAAGCAGAAAAATTAACACGAGTACAATATAGAATTCTCATATTATTCTTATATTTTTTTTTTCAAATAACAATGAAGTAAAATTTACTTATTATTTATTTATTTTTTACAGACCTATAATAAAGACCTTACATACGACTGTGGGACGTTACATAGGTACGTATTTTATCTAGTAGTTAGCCTGGTTAAACTTTAGTCTTTCGCACGCAAGGGTCATGGTGCCATAAATATGAACGCCTTCTGTCTATGGTTCTGTTAGAATGATACTGACTATAAATACAAAGCTGACTACCTTGACAATGACCAAGTGGAACCTTCTGTCTATAGCATAAAGTAAGAATATTATGGTCTCTAGAATCATGATGGTGCGACGACAGTTAAGGTCCATGAAGGACTCCAAGCTCAGCAAAACGCCCTCGAGTATGTTCAGGCGCCGGACGTTACGTGCAGAACAGCGTCATCGCACGTGACCTGCAGATTGCCTCGGTAAAGGAGTTTGTGGTAAAACTTAGCGTAGAATGTACGATCGAGCAGACAACTACCGCCACGTACAACATTATTGTACGCACTTGCCCCTCTACACACAAGACCACTGGGCACAAAACTTGCTGGCAAACCGGAAGCTTTTGGAGCCTCCCGACACTATCGCTCAAGAAGCAGCAGCACAGCAAACACAACAGGCTAAACGTAGAGTGATTATCTTATAGAGGAACTGATGATTGCCATCCTATGAGAGAGAGAGAGAGAGAGAGAAGGTTGGATGCCTAATGCACGAGAAGAAATGAGATGGAATGATCACATTGCTAACTAGTTCATCGTGCCGGTTTTTTCATTATTACGCACTAGAATGTGCGTAACAAATAAGCCAGAACATCGCGGATATGGCGTACTATTGTTTTCTAACAAAAAATCTACTTTACTACAAAGATTTAAATCGTTAGATACGCCCCGACACCAAAAATTGTGTCATTGTCCTTGAATGCGTGCGTGTGCAATCTATAAACAACAAGCGTACTGAGAAAATAGTGTTATCTCTTTTTCTCCCACATTATTTGCAAACACTTATTTATCTTTTTCGTGCACTCGCCATTTAAATTTGTTATCGAGATCGCGGAATGATAAATAAAAGTTATTTAATTAAATCGCAATACGAGTGAAATGTTACACCTTTAGCTTTGTTTGTATTTGTAGAATTGTTTTTACACTTCCGAAACACACACGATGGCATTTTGTGAAACTTTTCTTGCATAAATTGGCAGTTACGATTAGTTTTAACACGTCCGGATAACACTGTGCTTCGATCTACACTGATTCCAACTGTGCGAGCTGGCTCACCTTAACTTTGCAACAACGTGGCGCGGACTCACTGCGGAAAGGGCGTATCTAACGATTTAAATATTTGCTTTACTACGTTAAAAGTGAAACAGTGTGCTTTGCGGTCGTTCCTGCAACACCTAATGTTAGTAAATTGCAATAACTTAACCCGACCCCCACGTATTCACGGCATGAGAACTGACCATCTGGTAGTTTAAAATCTATGAGCTTAGTCTATGAGGCTAAAGAACAGCTTCTGAAAAGCCTACAAGGCCATTGAAGCGACAACACGTGACTCGGTAAAAGTTTTTCTCGACGCTGAAGGCAGAAAAAAAAACTTAGGTTCGTTTCTTACCCGCATTTGACGAGACGTAGAGCAATGTAGAGTCGAATGCTGAAGACCACTGACTGATGACAGTTAATTAAGGTGACAGTGCTAGTCAAGGCTCTTCATTATTCGAAACCTCAGACTAAGGAAGACTTGAAATACCTACGAAAAAAACGTGCATACCTAAAGTTAGTCTGCAACAAAGATGGCGGCTTGCCGTAGAGTTGCGCGTATTTTAACATTGAATATCGATAAGTAAGTAATTGAGTTGCACGGAGTTGAATTCAAAATTTTCGAATATGAGTAAGTAGAAGAATAAGTATCTTTAAGCTCTGTTCAGTTCTATTAAGGTTTCTATACCTACGTGATCCGTAACGGGTCATTAGCATTACATTACCCTCCGTCCTATCGTCTAGAATGAATACAAAATACAGGTGTTCCGTTCCCCTGAAACATTTTCAATAAGAGTTTATATAGGTAAACAATGTTTCATACAATATTCCCCTACAAAGAATGTGTCGATTGTATAATGAAGTAGCGAAATCCAATGACGTAGATATTTTTGATAAAAACCATTGTAGATTTAAGCGTAGTATAAAAAAGATCTTGTAAAGCTATTATTTATTTGTCTAACTAAGTTGATATGTCTTTTTTCTCTTTATTTATGTAATTTTATTATTAATGCATGCAACATTATTGATTTTCTCTGTATTCAAATAATTGATTTCAATCTAGATCAGAATTGTAAATACCATAAGTTTAATGTAAGTAATTTGATTGTTATCTGATTTGTGAATGAATAAATAAATAAAAATAAATAAACGTGTAAACGTTGTACCTTGATGGCGTGTGTGGAAGAGTCTTAGACAATCACTGACCTATCAAGCCCATTCCATCAAAAATTCTGTCCCTGGCACTACACCTTTGAATCTTGGTTCGCGGTGCCTGTCCCTTGTTACGGCTGGCGGAGGCTGCACTCCCTTCGCGCCTCCGGCTTATTATATACACTCTAGGGGCGCCACGCACAAGACCACGTGGAGTCGGGGTACTCTGTGTCGGATCCGCCACTCAAATTGAACTTAATCAACTCTTCCCGGAATGCTCTGTAAAGTTTTTATATTGTTTCTGCATCCATATTTAACGACACACTTTGACCTCTAGCACCGAGGTCATTGAACTTTGGGGTCAAACCGCTGAACCAAACTTGCACCCCTAGTGACCCTCTTAACGATGCCACAAGATAAAAAACATTTGTTAATATATATGCCTAAAAACATCTTTCGAAATTTTTCTAAGTCTGAACGACATACTTTGACCTCTAGCGCCGAGGTCATTGAACTTTGGGGTGGATCACCTGAAACAAAGTTGGACCCCTATAGACCATCTTTACGTAGCCAAAAAAAAATACATGTTATAAATACATAAAAAAATTCATCGAAAATTTTCTAAGTCCTGCGTCCCGTAAACTCCACCCCAACCAAAAATTCTGTCCCTGGCACTACACCTTTGAATCTTGGTTAGCTTGGTTCAAAGTTGCTGACGCTGCTGTAAAGATTTTTTTTTATTTTTGTGTTTTTGGTACTGCGTCGATGAAATAATTCGTTATCGATAATCGATGTTTTCAAAATACCGAACCCTAACTCTATTTACTATGACGAATAATTTTCTCCTAAAATCACATAATATTCATAGTAAAACATTAAATGAATAAAGAAAAGCAAGCGGATCTTTATAAACTTTCCCACAAACAGCAAAATGTTTGAAAATAATAGAAAATGTAAGAAATTTTGAATGAATTCGGTACCTTTCCTATGCAACGTTATATTTTAATGTTTTTTGTTGATTTTCATGCGACAGCCAAACACTCTGCACATACACTTATAAAATGCATTATTCTCCAAGTTTGCACACTATAAAAAAGCATAATTATCGCTTATTAACTCTAAATTTCCTTCATTTTCGAATAAAAACAAGTCCGGATGACAACTGATGTACTTGTTGTTGACTGCCACAAAACATGGCGACCGGCCGCAGGGGGTGAGGGGTGAGGTATTTTGTGACGTTACCAAAACAATGTTGCCATTTTCAGTCATGATCAAACTGCTGTTGTCCTTTTTTACTCATGATTATCTTCATTAGTCAAAAAGAGATGCCGATATGTCAGTAACTCTGCTGTCGAAATACATCACACTTCTTTAACTAACTGTTCGTAACAAGTTCGTATAGATGTTTATGCCAGATCTATACTATATTTCTTAATCTGAGTTCGAAACCAGACACATTATTGCCGTATCGAAGAAGTCAAGTCATCTTCATTATTCGATGATTGCTTCTGCAACAAAGAGATTATAACCACTACGTTCTATTCTACTAGTTTTATGTATTTGCTAAACCTGGCTCGGTCTCCAAACACTCTGCAGCCTACATTGGTCCCATTTTGGAAGCATCAGTGTTCCAATATAGGCACACGTCCTTGCACATAGGTAGCTGTTAAGCCAGTGTTCGCTGCTTAAGTACTACTATAGTGTCGCCGCCCGCGCCACTGGCAGAAGCAGCGGGGCGCGGAGCCGGCGGCGCCGGCGGCGGGGTGGCGGCGGCATCGGCAGGCAGCAGCGCGTAACATAAAGTAGCAAGCGGTGCCATAGATAAACAAGAAGTTGAAGAGTGAACTCTCCAATTTAGTCATATCTTATCTATTCTATCCATTTCTAAATAAAGCCTGTGGTCTGTCTTGTCCATGCTATCCATGGTCAGTGGTTTTATTCTCTTTGTCCATCATCACAATCATCCATGGGTTTTTTTTGGTTTTGTGAATTGTATTATGTTGTGATGTTGGTGTAATTATTCTAAACCGTTTGAGAGAGAATGGTTTGAGAGAATTTGTAAGGAGCATTTATTTATAAAAATCTGGAATGATTAATTCAAGTTTTTCGTCGTTACCCTCGCGCAATACAGATATGGACGCTACAAGTCACGTGAAAACATTCGTAAGTTGCGAAGTGAACAAAAAACAAAGTGAAAACTTTATTTACCAGTTTTCATAATTAGCATTTTGTGACTTATCCAAAAGTAAAAAAAAAAGTGTAAAGGAGATAAAGCACCTTCTTATTGAGTCTTGTAATGCATTTATTAGGTTATGTTTGAGTAACGTCTCCTAATTTCATCTTTTATTTGCAGAAATTAAGCGAGGAATGCCTTGATAATGGTGTTGGATGTACATGGGGCCGTGGCAATAAGTTTACAATTTACCCTCGCAGTCAAACCACAAGTCAAACACCATGTACAGCAGAAAATATACTTCTAAACATCCATCGCAAAAGCTTGTTATTTGACCCAATTCTCCGGCGGTTAGTGAACGAATCTAACGGGACCTTCTTGTCTGTTCAAAAAGCTGCTGAAACTGCAAAGTCAACCGACAACCAAGTAGAATTCTTGAAGCTTTCCCGCCAATACCGGTCCATCATCAGAGTATCCATCGAAAGTCTGCAAGAAGCTTCAGAAAAGAGCACAGATGGCTTAGAAAAGCATAAACTAAATGCCTATGTCACTATTTTCTACTCGATTGAGTGCATATGGCATTTGTGCGAGATACTGCATATGGATAATGTTCCTGGAGATATAGTATTGCCATTTTTGTTGGAATGGGTGCGGTTCCATTTTCCATGCCATGAGCAGACCGCTGCCCAGCTCCTAGAGGCTTGCGAGAGGAGTTCTGAAGACCATAAGGACTACTGGCACACAGTTATTGGTATGATTGTGCAAGGGAGAGTCGATGTGGCCAGAGCGCTTCTGAAACTGCATTCTGAATGTGATTCAACTGAGTTTAAACTGGTTGATAACTCATTGAAGGGAATGCCAATGTATAGTGTGAGTAACCATATGAGCGTATCTTGGCAATAGTAATATCTCAGTACCAACAATGAGTATCAGCACTAAAAAGTATAAAATAATATCCTAAGCAAGTGTTTTCTTAAGTATTGACCTAAAACCTAAGCCCATTAGTGGTTTACCAAGGGGTGAAAATAATGTTTAACTTCACTCTAATTGTCATACTAAAGAAATCATCAGTTTGAGCAACTGCCTATGATATTATAGTCACTTATTCAGTATTGACTTATGTCCAGGCATTTGCAGGTTTATGGGAGCATGTCCACGGGAGAGTTCACAGTGTCCTGGAAGCACTGGCAGGCGGAGTGCCGCGCCAAGCTGAACAGCAGAGTCTTTGCAGCACAGCCACAGCTCGAGCTTATCATGAAGGTGGGTTTTATTGATAAATTCTTAAAAAAGTAAACAACAACACAAAAGCAAAGATAATCTGATTAGTCAGCAGAATTATTACTAAATGATACCCATTTTTTTGCCCATAATAATAATTGGTTTTTGCCAGCAGAAAAAGTGAATTGAACTAGAACATCTAATGATCAGTAAAAAATACTATTTAGCAAATAATGTGACACTGAACAGCCTAATAAATATTTCTACAGCAATACAACAGGTAACAAAATTTTTAATATTGGCACCATTTTATAATGTACTTTTATTTAATTAAACTTATAGGCTAGAATATGGACAAAGGAGGAGATTGGGCAGATTACTGATAATTAAACATCAATGTTTATATTATCTACGTGTTTATAATATTATTTTCCTACGCTAGACTTCGGTTAGTTTTAACATTTAATTTTGTATAAATCATGTACTGCAAGGTAACTTTGCCCTATTCCAGCTAATAATCGGCGACTACGCATCGTTCGCCTCGATACGGCCGCTGTACTCGTCGTGGTTCGACCTGGTGGGAGGCTGGTGCATGTACACGGCGCCCTGGGCGCGGCGGCGCGAGCTGGGCGCGCTGGCCGCC
>OZ007529.1:13273570-13372572 GCA_963931895.1 Eupithecia pulchellata
GCCTCCTGCCGGCCCAGGACCTGCTGCTGACCGCGCCGCACGCCATGCTGCTGCACGACCATCTGCTCTTTCTAGGTGAACATATTCATTTATTTACCAACATCTTGGTGAGGGTCGAGCGGTTGGAGTCGCGTCATAATGATTTTAAATCATTTGTGGTGCGTGTTCCAACTGCGAATATTTCGACCGTCACGAACGAAGAATACTGGCCGAAGAATGTGTGGTATTAAACAAAAATTTCAGAAATTATACACACTAACACGATGGGTTTCACAGTTTTCATACAGATCCCTTACTTTTTAGCAGCATTGGGGTTTTTGACATGGACTCGACATAACTGACACTCGTCGTAGAGAAAAAGCAAGCAGCGGATCGTGATAGAAAAAGAGGTTGAATATATTAATTATTGAATTTTTCATGCGAATCCCTAACTTTTTTGAAAATATTATATGTATAGCCTATGTACATCACGGAAAATTTAGGATTCTAATGGTGAAAGAATTTTTCAAATCGGTCCAGTAGTTTCGGAGCCTATTCAATTCAAACAAACAAACAATCAAATTTTTCCTCTTTATAATATTAGTATAGATAATAAGTCCTTACAAAGAGTGAAAAAGATGCTATATTGGCTTAACTAGACGTCGGGTAAAGACTTTATGTAATATGACATACTCGTACTGCTAGACATTTTACACAGCATCAACTGTGTTAGTAAGCACCACCTGACGAACGTAGGACTCTGCGATGATTATTACAGGTTTTGACCAACATTGGATTTGACGAATGCATTTCATTGCATTTGCTTGTCCATACTCCCATCTTAGAAAGAAACCACTCTGGTATCTTATGCTATCCTGGTACTTTCGAAATCCACACGATGTTCATAGGGAGGGTCGTTTATTCTCGTTTTAATGTAACGAGTAAAATAGTTGGTTTAAAAAGTGGAAATTTTGGGAAATGATAATTATAGGCAGTAGTGATTGCAGATAATGGGCAACATATGAGTAGGTATTTTGGTAAGTGGGAATTTTGGGAATTATGAATAAAAGTAATTAGAACTTGTGTACCGAAAGGATCTTATTTCGCCCCAAAAGTATGTAGAGCATAATATTATGGGTACACAAAAGTTTATTTGCTGCTTGTGTAAGTGGTTATTTTTCAAGTATAAAGAAATATAGTTATTGAAATCTGAAGATCTTGAACAAACTATCTCATGTCTCTTCTGCTAACTAATTGATTAGTGTGCTAATTACGTCAGTAAATGGCTAAATTTACTAAGGCTTCGATTCTTAACCTCTTTCTTATGAATAGGGTAAACATGTTGTAGATGTTAATCACAAATACACTTAACAACATTGTTTTTTTTTTCAGTAAAATACTGTGATTTCCATGAGCTGTACAGAAACAGAGAGTTCAAGAAGGCGGGTGATCTCCTCGTGTCGTTGATCACATCCAAGATAGCACCTGATTAGTGAGTACACTCGTATTGATTCAGATAATTGTATTTATTAATTGGTACCCAAGCATACGAATTAATGAATACAATCTAAACTGTTCTATTAGAGAATTACACTATTTACCTACCTACATTAACGTTCTGCCTTTCAGTACCTCGTACATTTACGAGTCGTGTGTTTACAAGACTCATTACACTCTATACACTCATATGTAATGATGACTTGAGAATTGTTCTAATAATAATATAATAATTAATTAATCTCAGTTGAGAATGAAAATATGCATAGATGTCCACATCATAAAATTATCCACATTAGATTACGCACTTTAATAACACGAATCTTTAAACGATATATAATACTCGTACCGATATAGATATATATTAACGATATAGAATCATAAAAGCTCAAAAGAAGTGAATCAGTTTAATGTCTATAATCAGAAATCACTTGCTTAACGAAACCAAAACAAAATGTATAAGATTTATTGTACCTAATGTAAGAGTTACGGCTTATGTAAACATAAAAGGCGAATCGCTATAAATCGTAGACAGTACTGTGTTCTCCAGCATAACCTCAGATAGTAAACTTCAATGGGGCCCACAGATAAGATATTGAGGACATGTAGTTCTACAGCATATGCAGTCAAAAGAAACCGTCATCTTACAGACTATTTCAATTCCATAGTGCCTATTATGTTTTATGGCATACTGTTGTGGGGTAGGTACTCAGCAGATAACTGAATATGTGCTTCAGAAGAGGGCTATTCTTGCAATCTGCAATAATATGCAACCCCAAGAATCCTTACCGATATATTCAAATAAATAAAAATAATGCCTGTACCATGTCAATATATTTATGGAAACTTGTAGTTGCACTCATAAAAATAACCTCAAAAACAGCGGTTTTACATAATTTAAATACTAGAAATAAGAATAAACTCTATCTGCCCACTACTAGGCTACAGAAGATTAATATATCTTTAAAAGGCATGCGCAGTGTTATTTGACACATTGCGTTTCAAATAACACCGTGCATGCGTCATCGGATCATCGCTGACTCGTTTAATTTTAAATATTTATATAGTTACTCTAAGGTATTTATTATATGGGCCCTAATTAAGTTACTTTTTGTACACTTTTTTTGTTGCCTGACATAAAGTTATTATTATTATTTGTACCTCTGACGCTTCTACAACAAAAGTCCCAGTGATTTTCAAAAATGTATAGAAAAAAATAAATCCAAACAGATAATATTCTTGGATAACAAAGTTTGGGAGGATGTGTTTTCTTCCAAAACAAAAACTAACGTAACAAGGTATCTTTATCGCTTCTTTAAGGTTCATAAATACCTTAAAAATATTGAAGTGTACAAAAAATCTATGTGATTCTTTATTTCCCAGTTACTTGTGTAATTTTATTTGTATTTTGTTATGTATCCAAGAGTCCTGTAGGTCTAAAGGAAAAAAAATGAGTGAGAATGGGGACCAACTGGAACATTATGCTACTTATTATAAGTAACAAAAAAAGTTAATTGGCCAATTTTTTTCTGCTATTTTTAACAAAGTAAACTAAGTGTGTTATCTTTAGTGTAAACTAATTAGTTAAAAATGAGTGTTGCTGTACTAACTAAAACTTTTGCTCCAGCTTCTGGGATACTCTACTCCTCGACACTCTGCCTCTCCTGGAGTGTGATGATGTGGTCCTCGGCCCTGAAGAGACCTGTTCCCTGATGCAATGCCTGGAACTCCAATCTCATGACCTCACTGCAGACTCTGCTGCGCTGCTAAGGCTCGCTCTAGCAAGGAACCTGGCTAGGGCGGCGCTAAATAATCCTACACCACAAGAAACCTAGCTGGACTTGGTGCCACATAAATACATCTCCTAAGAACAATGCCTAGTTTACGTTGGCTAATTCAAACTCTAAGTGGAGGTACTGAAGTAGACACTGACAATGACAACTTGCATTTTGTGTATTGTGCATTTTGGCCCTATCTGCCTGGCCATAACCAGACAAGTGTTAAGAAGTGGCTAGTACTGCATGCCGCCTGACAGTGACTTATTTTTGTATGGTTAATTATTAATCTTTGCAGTGCCAATATAAAATTCCTATGATGAAAATTTTGTAAGGCAAAGTCATTCAAAATCTTCTTTATATAGTCATAGATAAACTGATAATATCATTAATTCTCTATGTTTAGGTGTAACTTTTATGAGTAAGCCAAAAAAGAATTTTGGTTTGTAAGAAAAATAAAATCATTTGTTTTTTCTTGTGTTTATGTATTTAACTCCCTGATGTCATGCAAATGTGAAGCTAAGGTAAGTTTTATTGAAGGCTTGTGTCATTCCTAAGGTATGTAAGCTCCGAGTGAGGTAGGTATAGGTACCTCAGTAGGTTATAACAGTAAGTACAAACATGTAAAGTTCTTTGCTGCAAAATCATTTATCTTCATGAGAAGAATTCAATGAAACCATTTCATGAACTGTGTAATTTAGGATTTTATCATATCCTTCATAGTGGAACTTGGCATAGAAGAGTTTATCTTGTAATAAATATGGAAACCAATATTTATCATCCAACCACATGTCTTGGAACGGAATTTGGCTGTAGGCAAACCATTTGGGCTTCATCTCATCTGTCTCTGTTGGCACTCCATCATAAACTGTAGCAGAGAATACTTTAACGACCATATGAAGTGGCTCCCCTTCAAAAGTAAATTCTAAATGTCCAATATTCTTCAAGTTCAGTCTGTCCACGTCCATGCAAGATTCTTCTTTTAGTTCGCGCACAGCAGCATCCAAAATAGTTTCGTTCTGTTCCACTTTCCCGCCAAATCCATTCCATTTGTTGACGCCCAGCCCGCGCTTCTTTAGGCCCAAGAGTATTTGCTGATCAAGATCATTGCGCAGAAAAACTAGCGTGTACAGTTTCTTCAGAATCATTTCGCAAAATAATTTTACGCTTGTCTAAAAGATTGACTAAGACATAATAACTGTTTTGTTTTGTTTCAAAGAAGAAGGAACGAAGGAAATGATTATTTTCACGTAAAACGGTGGTCATAGTGTCTGTCAAATTCAACTGTCAGATTAAGATTTTTTTTTTATATTTGCAGTTCCGTTTCCAGATTTCCGGTTAGGAATAGATCCGGCGCGGCGGCGCGGGGCGCTCTGTTGGAATGGAACATTGTGTTGTGCTTGTCTACTGGGCTGCGTCACTCCTATGATAATTGATAACCCATCTCTGAAGCACATACATTAGATCTATCAGCACCAGAGCATCCACAGTGCTTCTCAGGTGAAGTGACGGATTATCAATTTTATCACGTCATAGTTCTCGACGGGGTGGCGGGGCGGCGCGTCGGTGGTGGGGGTTGGCTACGCGAATTTATTCAGGAAAGCAAATAATCAATGTAATACCTATGTAACAATTAATCCTTATTCTTAATCCTTACTATATTATCACATTACAGCACAAATTGAGTTGAGTTGAGTCATAAGAGTTGTTTTCTTAGACAGACCAGCATGAGGATTGCAGGGCATATCAACACGCAAAGTAGCCGTACCTGGGGCACAAATTGGAAGTGGAAGTAGTTTGTTAAAAGCGCATTCAAAAATGTAGGTAGAAATTTGATTTTTAATGAAATTAATGTTAGGGTGAGACATTACCTAATGCTCATAATAATTTATTTATGTAGGTTAGGTATCTACCTACATAACTTAATCGTTGATTAGACTGACGCTATTTTGTCTGACTAACGCTGAAAGAACTTGCATGAAAAATATAAAATAACGAAGTATGTTAAATGGGCAGAGGTGGTGAAAATTTCCATGCTGACCTTGATAAATTTTAGGCTAACGTCCAACTAAAGTCCAACCTAACTCGAAGATGATGAGAAAAATTACTGCGACGTTATCGGAAGTAAAGATGTTGAAAGCGGGTGACATCCACACGGTCGGTGCAGTGCATAGTGCCGACTGACGTGACTGCCCCAGCGAGACGCCTTCGCCCCAAGCCACATTAACCTACCGCCGCCCGCTCCCCAAGCTACATTTACCGCCGCCCGCTCCGGGTAGTAAATAGCCGGCAGGTCCGCCTTATAGCTAACCTAGGTGGTCAATAGTGATGGGAGTGGTCTCCTTGGGGTCGCGCGAGCTGTCTCCGTCCAGGGGCGCGCCGTGTCTCCGGTTGTACCAGAGCAGGACGATGAGGCAGACCAGGCAGAGGAGCGCGGAGAACGCCACCACGAATAGCAGGTATATCTGGACGAAAATAGAATATAATTGTTTATAATGGTCGCAGAAAAAATATTTAAAAATTAATAAAGTATAAGTATGTACCAATATGAATAAATATCTCAGATTTTTTTAGATCTAGAATGCAGTTTCTCTTGCAAAGCTCATGCACACCACACCACTAGAATACGTTAACAAGAAGATGACGAAGGACACAATCAAGCACCTTCAAGAACGCACACATGTAAAACATTTATTGTCCCGAGGCGGAAATCTAACTTGCAACATGCTTGCAACCTCCTGAATCGCAAGCACCTTCGCTCACGCGCCACAAAGTCAAACATAATTGCCGGCTTATAAAATCACTTGCTGGATTATGATGAGATCTAGGTACCTATCAGTTAGTACTTATCTACGTAAGCTTTGACGTAAGCCCATGCAGATGATTCTGACAGCCACATTTTGGACATGAACATGAACGCGCTCAAATCAAATGATTTCACGCCTCAATGATCAAATATTTACTGGCCAAATTTTAAGCTATTATATTATAATAAAACTTACTCCGAAGTAAATAAAGAGCGTGTTGTGAGGCGCCATGGTGCCGTGCGGCGACTGAGGGGCGCCGGCGGCCGAGCGCCGAGCCAGGAGGTGCCCTGTTCCAGGGGCGGTTACACTTGGCACTCGACTACTGCCAACGAATACGGCTCTATCTCCGTCTATATTTATAATTATTCTAATTCCCCCTAAAAGCTTTATTTCCTGTAATTAAATAAGTAAGTACCGTACGCTTAGAAAAACCTAGAATGGTCTTGTCTTGCATCATAAATGCTTATAAAATTGTAGCTTTTCCACTGCACGGCAAAATCCTCGAGTTTAAATATTTCAACTTCTTGTAACTAATTAAAGATTACGTACCTTACACACATTCGAACGTATAAACTCTTTCTTTTTTTGAAGTTAGTTAAAATTATTATAATTTTGCGCTCGTTCATCGCTTATTCCAATTGCATATAGGTATAATGGCATAGATATATTACGACTCTCGGGTTTCCCCTACGCTGGCGCATGGCGTGTCCCTAGTCCCTAATAGGCGTGATGAAGGTGGTAAGTATCTAAAAATCTCTAAAAGAAATTTATTTCTTAAATAAAACATGAATGCATGCTTTATTAAGCATGGATTAAAAACACCTATTAATTGTTTTACTATGAGTGAGATTGATAATGTTTTAAATAAAATAAAACTACGACATAATTATGAGCATGTATCATGTACGTTTTGTCTTTCTTCCGGTTTCGAAATATGATCAATAGGTATTATATGTATTTTCTTGTTAATTGTAAACTTCTATTCAAATTTTATTATTAACTTTTATTGAACGTTTAAATATCTAAGGGAATTGGTTTGGCGAAAAATTATGTCATTTATAATCAAAGGAAGTCTACGGGATGCTGCAGAGCCAACGGGAACAACCCCCTCTATGGTAGTATTGATCTACGCACAGATTGTTAGTAAACATCATTACTTATCGTTATCAGTTTTCTGAGTCCACAAAGCAGACGTCATATAACTACCTATTACTGTATTTATCAGGAAAGCTGTCCCAGCCATTCTAGCATTGAGTTCTTTCATACGGTCTACCTTCAGATAATAGGACAGGTCTGATCTATGAGTCTATGTACGTCGAATGGATAGACATGTGCTTTGTCTCAATGATAGTTTATATAGTTCCGTATCAACCAATACGGTGGTGGTATCAACCAAAATGGTGGTAATATCTTACGGTAAGACAAGATCCCATCGTGGTGGTAAGTTGTCTTCTGTCCGATTATAATATAACTCAATCAACTGCTGAACTAGTTTTTTTAGCGTGCGGTGAGGTTTAACATAAAGTCTGTAGGTCAATTGGCACTAGGTAAGGTTGACTTAGAGCGGTGTTGGAGCTGGTGTTGCATTTGCTAGCGAATCCAACGTGAGTGCATAATGTGCATATCAAGTTCGCAGTGCACGGAACGGAATACTCGCCTGGAATGAAGCATGTGAAGCGGCTTGTCTCTCCACGCCCGTGTTCGCCGCTAGTTCGGCGCACGCTCGTTGCAAATGCGAACTCGCGGCGCGGCGCTCGTTGGGAAATCGCACCAAGCTCGCTGCGCAATCGCCTCTCTTTAAGCTCGCTTGCAGAACGTCAGTGTGATAAGGCCCTTAGCGACCACCGTGTTGGGTTTCCCAAAAAAAGCCTCCCTACTCTACTGATCAAGTAAATAGGTAGAGCTAACTACCTACTTCTCCAGAAACTTAAAACAAAAGTTGTCTCATGGCTCTTGGAGAATTGATTCTATGAAATGCATGAATTATTATTTTTAAATGAGTACCTAACAAAGAGTAAACCAAATAATTAATTTTAAGATTGATAAAGTTGTACATGCAAATATTTTTAATTATTTACAGAAAGACATTATAAAAAAAAAACACATTATTATTAATATAGTCCTAGTATGTTTGCTTTGCATAATATAATCCATAACTTCATGCTAATAATTATTCAATAGATACAAACAAATCTTTGTAGTTCGAAAGAGTAGTTTGTGTCGAACGTAAATTAAATAGAAGATCTTCTGTGTGCCACCATTAGCAAAGTAATAAATGATTTCAATGGTTTTACATTTGAGTGAAGCCGACTGTACGTCGAGGGACAGGCATGGTTATATTTCGCTTTAAATTGCTCTGCAGCCGACGCATTACCATTTATATAAGTCGTGCCTCGGAAATGTGAATATCAGGAACCACTCTTGAATCTTGACGTTTGGTAAGTATACTTAGGTAGGTATTTGTCTATTATTGCGATGTCCAAAGGGAACAAAGACGGAACCAAAAGATTTCTGAAAATAGTAAGGCATTCTTAATACAATTGACGAGCGCTGTGGCATGGTGAGCGAAGTTCCGCCTGCAATGCTGGACGTTGCCGGTTCGATTCCCTTCATGAGACAATGTTCGATCTGCTGATATTTAGGTACTTAACATTAACCCATTAATGGTTGCCGTACCAATTTGGGAACACCTAAATAATGAGGATAGAAAAAAAACCGTTGACACCAGTCGTAATATTATTGTAGTTTTGAGTAGTTGGAAATGCAGTGATTGAATAAACATTAAAACGGTTTTTCTATCATTAGTAGTTTTTTCATAATTTCTTGCTGAATTTTGATATCAAGACATGTGTGGAGGTATGTATTGGTTTTTTACTATTATATTATGCAGATAAATATAATCTCCCTGATTACTTACTATATGTACTTATAATATAATAAGTAATCGATGATTTGTAGCATGTTGCAGTAACTTATTATGATAATTTATATTTTTGTGATGTTCAAAACATTACTGTGCCAATTTGGGTACAGTGGCCACAAGTATACTAAATTTATATACATTTTTCCGAGTTTCAAAATGAGTCTTAGGCGTAGAATTAGCGCTGGTAACAACTTTCAAGGCTTAGAAGAGGCTATAAATTTCATAGAAGAAGACAGTGGCGGTTGGGAGTATGACTTGGCGATGATTCCTCCAGAACCCAGTGTCGTCACTGATGAAGAAGAAGGTTTAGACAACAACGATGCTGTATCTAACCTTCCAAATGAAGTTCCCGAAGTATTGAGGTATTTATCTGTGATGTTGGTGTTCACTCGGATTCAGAAAATAGCAGTGATGATGAGCCTCTAGCTGCCAAGAGAGCTCGAATTTAGAGCCGATGTACCTCAGAGATGATCATCCGACAAGACCGAGTCCTTCTACATCAACTGCACCAGTTTGATGGTGTACCCCGAATTATTCCAACTCCCACACAAAATCTGACGTCCGAATACTAAACGAAAGTCGCATTAAAGAAGCAGTGACAGAACTTACACCTGTTCAAATATATGAAATGTTTTTTGATGAAGAAGTTTTCGCCATGAGTGCGGGCTTTAGTATTTTGTACGCGAGTCAAAATCACAGACACAATTTTACGGTCAGTGCTGGAGTGCTACAGATTTGCTTCGAAATACTAATATTGTTTGGTTATCATACATAAGCTACCTAGAGAATGCATGTATTGGTCATTGGATAAAAAACAAAACCAAAGACACTCTGCTCGTCCTTCAACATCAAACATTTTTTTTGTTTGCAACTGGACGGCGGCGGGGCGCCGACGACGTACCTGAAAAGCTCTCAAAATGAGTAGGCTATTATTTGCCATATTAAAAGCCGCTAGAAGCTGTAAAAAATGCAAGAAAACCCTGTTCATCGAAAAGCCTTCGTTAGAAAATTATCACTCATAAGTGGCCACTGTGCCAATTTGGGCACACCCCTTGAAAATGCTGAAAATCAAAAAAAACTAACTTTTTTCCTTTTCTCGTATTTTTTTTGTGACCCATATAAATAAATAAAGAAAGTTTCGGTTAAATCTATGTAGTTTTTGTTTGACCATTAATGGGTTAACAGAATGTTAATAGTTGTGCTTAGTTTGGGGCTAGATGATGCTGTGTGTATTATTTATTTATTTATTTATTTATTTAGGAATAACAAACGATCGAAATTATATCAATATTATCGACCATTGTAGGTATTAACTTGTTATAATACCTACCTACCTACCTATCACGTTAACTAGTCTTATTAAAACATAATTTTTCCGAATTACCGTTTCATTTATTCCGAATGAAGGATAAAATACGACAATTTTACCGATTTATCACAAAGACTTGTCTTTTCATGATCATCTTTTCGTTATTTTCATATGAACACCCAAAATAATTAACAAATTCACCCTTGTGCGGTTCCATAACTATCAGAGGTACCTAGAGTGTCTACTTCCCATGTACATTTACCTAGGTAAATCATAAATGTAGGTACATATCAAGAAGGATGTATGCTCTACCAGCACTATATTAGGCACCGAAATAGATTGCGACTAGTTTATTATATGATACAGGATAGGAGAATTGTGTCTGTTATAATAAGAGTCACTTTGGATGATCGTCACCGAGTCCTATGACTGGGTCACGATCATCCAATCGCTATCGTTGGGCACCTACGTGAGTGGATAGTTGTCACTTGTCGTACATAGTCTTCATCTCCTGGTAGGTGCGGCGGACGCGCTGGTCGTAGCGGCGCATGTCGGCGCGGCGCATGTCGGCGCGCTCCGCGTCGCGCGGCTCGTACTGCCCCTGCCCCTCTGCGCACGCGCAGCAGTGCCCGCACGAGCAGCGCGCGCGCACACACTCCCACGCACCTGCACACACACACACACACACTTTTTTTTATTTTTTTTTTGATACATCTATAAAAGATCCTCAAAGGCATGTCGAAGGGCTCCAGAGGAGGGATGTAACGTCCAACCGAAGTAAATAAAATATTTTGAGTTTCGATAGGTAGTAAGTTTTGAGTCGTAATAATAGCTGTTGCTTGCAGTTTGACACTCATGGATCTCTTTAAGCCAAAAGTAAGTACCTACGTACCTACCTATTTGAAACTGATCCTAACGAATAATAACGACGCGCCGTCTCGACGCAGCTTTGATGCCGCAAAGTTTAAATAAGTAATAGCTAACGAAAGTAGCCTCCTCAAATCTCAAAACTCTACTCTACTCTCCTTACATTAAACTCCCTGTCAGTTTAATGTAAGGTAAAGTAGAGTTTTCCATCAGAATTTTTTAAACTACATAAAAATAAGGATGCGATAATCCTTTAATAGAAAGAAAACAACATGAGACCGAGCTGGTGTCGCGATTGCTAGGTACGCACTTGCCTCGCTTTGAAATTACTCGCGAATCGCGCCAATGTGAGATGATAAGGCTCAGAAGGGCGAGATGCAATATCTCTCACCAATGCTTTTGGCCATGGCCGCGTGCCGCAGATAGGTGGTGTCGACGGTGTCGTCGACTGGCGCCTGGCAGACGCGCACCGCCTCGCCCTGGAGGTGGCGGCTCCGCGGGATCAGCGTGAGCCGCGCGCGCCCCAACAGCGGACACGGACTGTTGGGGAACACTTTCTGGAATAACACCAATAACAAGTTACCTACCTAATACTTTTTTTTTTGCCGTGTGGTGCCGGCATAGAATTTCACCACATCCACACTGCCCGTGGGTGCCGTAAGAGGCGACCAAGGGAGACACTCCGGGGGGCGGGCAGTAGCTCTCTCTGCAGAACAACTCAACCCGCATGCCCAGCGTGGGGATTTTGGGCAATTACCCCCAAATGATAAAAATGCCATCTACGGCGCTCATAAGGGGAGGCTTAGAGATCCAGCAGTGGACTATTATAGGCTGATGATGATAATACTTTTTGCGATAGTTTGTTATAGAATAGGTATAGAATATAATTAATGTATCGGTACCTACGTAAGCAAGATTACTCAAACTAAGAATATGCAGTGCACTAACAGTAGGGCACCTCCTGAAGCATTCCGGCACCGGCTTCCGGTCAAGCAACTGTTCTGCAGATGTGTCCTGCAGCGTGCCCTTCCACTCCCGCCGGCGACTCTTGCAGATGGGCCGACAACTGACAGACAAACATTTGTAACATATGTATAAGTCACGGCGCAAGAAGCCACGCGCACACTTTTAGTTTTATTAACTTTTCACAATTGACTTTAGTCGGCGCACCTACGAGTACCTACCTACCTACCATTTCTGGCATGTAGTGGTTTTTGTGTTGCAATGAATAGTTTCATATTAATGGTTTGGTGTATCAGCATCCTTCGTACTATACTCGCGAAGTCGCGACCCACGGGTTCATTTTTCGTTGCCAATGAGCGGCGATGCTAACGAGTGATACACTAGCGAACACATCCTGAAACGAGCAGCTTTGCACATTACTTGTTATCGCTTTACATGAAGTGACTCCTATTTGAAGTGAGCCAGAGGGTTCATGATATTTTCTAAGTTCAGGCCTAAGTTGGGAGTGTTTTGATTGGACTGGACAGTCTCCAGGATACGACCATGTCGTTAATGATGAAGTAGGTTACGTAGGTACTCACTCGCAAAGCTTGGAAGTTTGTTTCGGGTCCCGATGGATCTTTGGTAACTGAAGCATCGTCAGTCCACCCATAATATATTTTTTTAAATAGTTAGGTACTGTGTTTCTTTCAACGAAGACTTTGCATTTAGTTTAGTCCGATATTTTAGTATTCATCTATGGTTGTAGATCACAGATGTATTAGGGATGTTAGTCCGTCCATCTTCAGATATTTAGTTGTAGGTAGACAGGAACAAAATAAAATCTATCTACACAACGAAGATAAAACGGAACCTATTACATATTATTATTTATCTTAGCAAAAAAATAACATACGTGTTTTATTAAGTACCAAAAACTATCAATACCTACAAAGATACCTACGTCACAGATAACATAATACTACTAAGGTAGCTCTGAAGTAGGTAGTGGTTTTATATAGTCTCTTTGCTATCAATGACGTAATTGATGTAGTGATTTTATCCTCCTTGGTGTCTATGAGTCTATGCCATTGATTATTACGGCTTCTAATTTCTCTATGGACCTTCGATCAGGAATTCGAGTGGTTATGCGTCAAAGTAGATCTAGCAGCGTACGTTCTATCTTTACATCTATACGTTCTATACGCGGAACATTATATACTTTTATAATATTAGTAACTAGTAGTCGAACAAAAGTTAACATCGATAACAAATTCACTAACATATAAATTTATTTTCGAAAACTTACCTAATGAATTCAAACAAAGAATTCGTGTTACAGGTAGACTCTACTAAATTTTTATATCTTAATCATGATCTTAAAATTTACAATAAATTAAACTGGAAACACCATATTAAAATTAAAAAAAATTCGTATGCTCTGTTTAAACTACATAAACCAAGTCTCATTATTTACCTTACTCACTGCTTATCACGGAAACGCTTTTCTAAATACTTAAAGCGGAAACGTGTCTTTCATTTTAAGATTATGGATATAAGATTATCATATTTTTGGGGAACTCGATAGACAAACTTAAAGAGCTTTCAAAGCGCAAAAACGTTGTTTAATAGCTATCTGTGGGTTACGAAACCGAGACTCTGGTAAAAGTCACTTTAACGAACTTAAAATATAAACATTTCCAGATTATTGTAATTCTTTTGTTAATAAAGGGTTTTTTGCCATAAAAAAAACCATGGTTTTATATTTACGAGATGGTGCGTTTTATAAAAAAATATCCTGAACTATTTGAACGCTTTGCAAGGAAGCCGGTCCGAGGGCAGATTACGTAACGTCCCACGCAGAACAAAGTTGCTGCGTACAAGCGTATTTTGTATGGCACCAAAAATATGGTATTATACAGAGGTAAATGTTTAGTATGAAATTCCCAAGTGTATCCGTGAATTCTCTAGCAACCATTTTATTGTCAAATTTAATAAATTTTTTATTTGGAAAAGCATATTATTCTTTATGCCGTGTGGTGCCGGCATAGAATTTCACCACCCCAACTCTTCCCGTGGGTGTCGTAAGAGGCGACTAAGGGAAACACAACGGGGGGCGGGCAGCAGCGCCCTCTGCAGAAAAACTACACTGAATTGCGATCCCCAACCCGCATGCCCAGCGTGGGGATTATGGGGAATAACCCCCAAATAATGATGCCAACTATGGCGCTCATTAGGGGAGGCCTATGTCCAGCAGTGGACTATTATAGGCTGGCGATGACGATGACGATGATTATTCTTTAAACGATTATCATAATGACCGTATTTGATAGATATTGCAACCTAATTTTACTTTTGACTTGATTATTATTTTATTTGATTTCTCTGTAGGTATCCAAATTGTGCAATTTAATTTATTGTTATTGCACATTTTTTTTCAACATGTTTCTTTGACTGTTGTAATATAAAAAAAATTCAAATAATACATTTTTTTTTATAATTTGTCTGTATTCACAGATAAAGATAAATTATGAGATTATTTGCATTTTTATTTATTTTAAATGTATACAAACAAACAAACAACAAACAAACAAAATTTATTTGTTTTCAGAAAATAAAACACCATTATATAAACTTACATTCTATTCGTTTGTATTAACATATTCAATAAGACCTGTTTTTGTCGTAAGTTTGAATCCTCGCTCTAACTCAGAGAATCTTGTGTGAAGATGCGAGGGATTCCAGCTTCGAAACATTTACAAGTTAATAATTTTATTTTCTATATCTACTAAATTTATAACATCTATTTAAAATTTTGAATATTTTAATATAATGGAAATTGGAATCTGGTGTGTGTGTGTGTGTGTGTGTGCCTATATGTGTGTATGTTTGATTGTGAAGGAGTGTATTTGTCTCCCGAGGTTTGTATTTAGTCTCCCGAGGTCACTAGCCTCAAGAGAGCCTAGGGCGACGGAGAGACAGCACTAATGTAGAGTATATAAGTTGTGTGTGTGTAGTACCAGTACCTGTATTATTATCTTTGTGTAGTGGAGTGTGATTATGAATTATGACAGAACTTTTAGAAGAGATTGCGCTTCACTGTAGTTTTTTTTATTTTAAGAATTCGTTTATCTTTGTTTTACATTATTAAAATATTATTTGGATACATAAAACTAAAGCTTTCTTTAATAAATGTATGTAAAGCATGTGTAAAGCACTAAAGAAGCGGCCGAACAAATCAAAATATATCAACTTAATTAATGTCTAAAACTATTTATGACCATTCGATGAGAATTTATTTTTTTGCAGATCATAGATGTTTGTAGGGGGTTCCATGCTTCTGAAACATAAAAATAGGATAATAAATAATAATAAGAACAATATGCATATGACACAGCTTTATTGCATGGGTACCTACCTACCCACCTACTAGGTACCAAAGATGTTGTAGGTAGGTAAGAGATCACTGGTATACAATATAATTACCTAAATAGAACTAGCTTAGTAGAACTAGTATTTATAATTGAAACAATTGAGCTTACTGCCGACTGTTGCAAACAAAATACAGATAGCTCAACTGATCCATATCAACACCAGTATGAAGCGACCCCAAGACGCTGGCTACATTGCCTCGGGAGCGGCGACGGCGGCGGCGACGGCGCGCCGCTCGAGTCCCTCGAAAGGACATCCTTCCCCGAAGTTTGAATGGATGTTTGGATGCTTGTTACGTCTTCACGTCCAACTCCAAACTAAGAAAAGGACAAACCGTAGGTACCTACCTACTTCAATTTTGATAGTAGTTTGAGACCTGGATATTTGCAAAAAGGTATGCATTCATAAAACCTAATTTTGATGAGGCTGGCACTGCACCAGTCTTGTGACGCTGTCATGGCCATCTGCGGTCAACCGCATTCTTAGTTCATTCGAAAAAACTGACACCTCACCGTAGATATGTGACGGGAGCCGTGTAACGCGGCAGCGGGTTGAGTCTGATAATGATGGTTATGTCAGGGACCATTAGAGCTGTTCTAGAAGACTCGGAATGCGATGCGGATTTGCGCGAACTACAAATACTTTTGCTTTTTTAAAATTTTCTGTTTCCAACGTAGAATAAAATTATGAATCATCGACTTTGCTGATCAAGCTGATTTCGATCGCTTTACGAGAGCACTTCAGTTCCTTACTTGGGGTGTTCGGCGTCCCACTTGTCGATCGTCTGGCAGAGATCCGCGGCGGTCGCGCTGGCCTGCACGCGGCCGCTGCGGCGCTCCGTGCTGCGACGGCAGAGGTCGCAGCTGCCTTTACAGGAGCACACTGAAACCATTTCCTGTATTTGAACTAGAGTAAGTAAATACAAGATTACGTCCCGACAAACACATTACAATAGATGTAAATATGTATATACCGCAGGCTCCTCTTTCTCTGCTAGGGGCTCCCTGTTTGTTGAGAAACTGAAGCGTGACCACAGACTTTGATAAGGATCGATAGGCATCGATTTTGTGTCTTTTACTATACAGGGTTAATTATGTCTTTTACTAATATAGGCAGATAATCAATAAAACTTTTATTCTATGACTTAGTCTCATTCAACGCTTTTTGTTTTGATACAAAATATAATTAAGTAAACATCCAGTTCTGATCTGTAGCCGGTCACATAATAAAGCCATAATACGAACGCAGCACAAGCCGGTAATGAATTAAGACAAGTCGATACACGGTGTTTGTGTATCAGCAAAGAAAGAATTCTTTGCTAGGGGTTGTTTTAGTAATAAGGGTTGTGTTGTACACACAACAAATTATTTTAAAACATAATTGTTTTGGCAAAAGTCATAGAACTAAAGTTTTTAGTCTTGATTTACGCAAGTCGAATTTACGCTGCAAGAGGTTATTGTACCTATATCTACCTATAAATTCTGTGCTCCGCTCTTTCATAATTCTATCTACCTACAGCAGATAAAATCGGTGCTTATAGATCCTTATTACAGCCCACGAGCTCCAGACGCGAGCGCGATCTCATAGAAATAATGGTCGTTAAAATCACAGAAATATGAATAATAAAGTATTTATGTGTAAGTATTATTCAGATTTCTTTGGTAATGACAGCGTAATGACATTACCATGTCCTTTCTTCTTAGCCTTGTTGACTGTGATGCCGGGCTCCGGGTACTCTCGCGAGCCGAGCGAGCAGTGGGACCGTGCCACTGCGCCGAGGAGGGCCGGCGTCATACGGTCTGCAACAACGCCCAGTTGGTTCCACCGCTAGAGAGCTCTTAGGACGACAGTTATATTGGACCTTCGCTTTTGATTTTTTCATGATAAAAAACAGGGAAGGTTACGTACTGATACATAGGTATAACCTAAAAACTAATTTTTTAACCCCTAACCTAGTGGGTGTCGTAAGAGGCGACTAAAAGGGGGGGCAGCAAAGGTAAGCGCCCTGTTAGAACAACCAAACTGAGCCTACATGCCTAGCGTGGGTATTATGGGCAAAAACCCCCAAATGATGAATAATGCGATCTATAGCGCTCATTTGGAGGCCTATGCCCAGCAGTGGACTAATAATGATGATGATGATGTACCTAGCCGTAAGAGAAATACACATTCTGTGATTTAAACTTTTACGATTTATGAGATACAGCCCGCTGCTGAGCCGGACCGACAGCGGAGCAAAACTTAAATACGGGACCTTTAGATACGGAATCACGATGAACACACAATCGACTGAAGAATCAGACCTAAGCGTTCATTCTAGAGCCACTAAATAAATTAGAAGCGATGTAAAACCTTTCTTCTGGACCAGCTGAAGCGTGGAGATCGCGCCGGCGGACCCCGCCCCCGACTCCCCAGGGGACTCCGACCTGGGCTCCGATTGCTGATACTCACTCGACATGAAGCTTTCTCCGTAATCGTCTATCTCCTGTCAACCATCATACAACTTTATTATATTACACTAAAATATTGGTTGTTTTTCTTATATGGTATCCACGAGGACTCTTATAACAGATTGGACTATGGACATCATATATCTTGAGAGTTATAGGTAAGTTTAAGCTCTGCAGTGGGATAACAATGTCTTGACTAATAATGATGACAGATTGCGCTTACACGCACGACGTGGACCATTGTTGACCACATAAAAGTGCTTAGCAAAAGACGACACTGGAGACCTTTGGGGGAGGTCTATGTCCAGCAACGGACGAAGGTCACGTAATGAATGAAATGTTAAGAAATAAGTGAAATGATTAGAAGTTTTAGCAATGGATAAGCATAGGCTATTGATAACGATATAGATCAAAACAAAGGTCTAACCGGAACCGCCATGAGATTCTGCAGCTCAGGCTTGGTTTTGATGAAAGCCCAGAAATCCCTGCACTTCGCCTGATTGTATTCACTGTCTTGATCCAGTTCTTCATCAATCGTGAAGTCTATCAGAATGCGCTGGGCTTGGAGCGGTTCTCCACAGTCGTGGTCTCCGAGCTCGCTGTCTTGTTGGTGCAGCTGTGTTGTGCTGGTGCCGCGCGACTCAGAACGACTCTCCTCCTCGTCTTGTTCATATTCCATTGTTTCTTTAAAGCTGGGAAATCAAAGTTATTATTGCCGTCTTGCCATAGCTTCTCTTATAGGTAGATAGAATTTATTTTTATATTGAAAGTATTTTTTAAACCTATAATAGGTACCTTCTTGAGTCCGTAGGTAAATTGTATGGGAGTACCTACTGGGGGCACCTAAGGTGAATCTATAAAACTACTAAGCACTTCGAACTGTAATATGAAATAAATGTAGGTACGAAGAATGGAGATAAAATATGATAAATATTTGTCTGTAAGATTCGTAAGATTCAATCAAAAACTATAGATATTACTTAAACCATAGCACATATGTACCAAAGAGAATTTAACCACTAGAGATGTACTAAGGACCGGACGTAGTGGTTTTATTATCTTTGGACTGGACGCTACGCATCTTTAGTCATTGAATTTATTTAGCCTTTTTAGAAATTACTTTTAACTTTTCTAATTTATGGGCAAACCAAAAACTTGGTTGTTTGAACTTTTTGTACATCTATTGTGAGGTTATTTGAAAACAAAGTTTATACAAAAGTTGCAGATCTATTTATGACCCTAATACCCTAAGTTATTATTACCTTTAACTGACTTGTAGTTTCACCGGAAATCGACATTATGTAGGTACAGGGTATTATATTAACCCTTAAAAACTCAAGCCACTTTCCGACCACAGAACGTCCAAGTAATTTTTCTTTTCACGTTTGTTATATTGTTTGGTTATATTGTAATTATATACATAAAAAAGTTATTTAAGATATTTATGATAAGAATTATTTAAGATAAGAATAAGAAAGTTATTTTCGTTTCTTTGCATTTTCTGATCATTTATTAACGTATATTTTTTTGTAAAAAAAAAAAGTCCCCAGTCCAACAGGTAGTAGAGATTGAATAGAATAGAATAGAATAAAACTTTATTTGTAGCTTAAAAATCTGATACAATTTTAAACATACTACAACTAGAATAAAAATACCAACACCATATAAACTAAATAAAAATACCCACTTATAAAATATCTTAAAGCTACAAAATGGCGTCGACTCAGCATGTGTTGTGATAGCTATAGTTAGCTATGACAACGCTGATCTTCCGTCGTAACCGGTTTAGTGTTATATCACGTACGCGACTCAATATAAGAAGAAGAAACTATACAAAAAGAAAGAAAAAAGGTAAGAAAAAGTCCAGTAAATATATGAACAAAATATAAAGGTACAAGTTATGGCAAAAGACTTATAAATTTAGTTTAAACTACTATGATTATTTGCCATGATCAGAAACACGTGAACGTTTTAGTGTTCCTCAACCACAAAAAATAGGTTGGTAGTTGACCCATTCACACATTCACATGAAAACTACTGCACACTCTACAGAATAGAAATTTCATTTCTGAGATCTTCTGTGTTTTTCTGGTGATCTAAAATAATTTTTTTAAGTTTTGTCCTGAAATTTGAAAAACACTGAAGATCCCGTATAGGCGGAGGAATATTGTTCCAACACTTATCTGCAGTGTACCGGAAGCTGCCTCTGAATGCTGCCGAGTGATGCCGATGCGTCGACAGCTGTTTAGAACATTTTCGTGAAGGTTTTGTCTTGGATATCCAAATTAGCCTCTCGTGTAAGTATTTCGGAGTACGGTACTTAATTACGCCAAAAAGTAAGCAAGCGAGGTGAAACTTCTGTCGTGCTTTCATTTTTAAGATAGAGTTTTTATTTAGATTGCAACCCACCGACTTTTTTTTACAAAATCTGATATTTCGACGCGAGAACTTGCAATGGAAAATTGATATTGAGTGAAAATAAGGTGAAAAACTATAATCTATGGCGCTCATTAGGGCAGGCCTATGCCCAGCAGTGGACTGATATAGGCTGAAGATGATGATGATGAAGGTGAAAAACTAAATATTTCAAATCAAATCAATAAAGTGTTTATGGGTGAGTTTTCAACAAATTTCGTGAGAAAAAGAAGTTATTGTAAAAGACTTAGGTAAAAGATAATAATAAAAAACAAAAAACATGGTAATTTGAACTTATCGCATAAATTTTGAAGTTTTTTTAACAAACCTTTGCCATTTAATTTTTTTCCAAAGGACTTGTAGTTTTCCGGATATCGAGATAAACCGTTTTAATCCTTAAAAACCGAGCTCAGATCGCCCGTAATTCATTTTTCCTTTCATCATCATCAGCCTATAATAATCCACTGCTGGACATAGGCATCCACTAATGAGCGCCATTGATTTTTCCTTTCATTTTTAGGATTTTGACATCGGTTTCAAAACCCTTATGGGATGGCTTTTTTTCTATTTTGTGTTTTGAATCCTTAATATCTCAGAAACTACTGCAGCTATTGATTTGAAATTTGAAATTGTAATACATTATGTTCGCTCGCACAGATTTATAAAATAAATGAAAAATCAAAATGAAGATTTTCAGTACAAATTTTGAAATCGAAATTTTAAATTGGACCTACAGAGTCAAAAGTAAAATCAAATGAAAGGTAGGTATCAATTTGCACATTCCAAAACAGTTTTTAAAATTGGTTTCGATTGGTTGTATTCTTTTCGGAATACCTTAAAAAGGTCGAAAAATTTGACGTGCCTTAAAACCAAACCAAACGAACATCAGATGTTCTTTTGGTTTGGTTTTTAGATTCTATTCTACCTACTACTGGTATTTTACAAAAAAAATATTTTTCATGCAAATTCAAACTTTTTAAAATACTCTATCCATCATAGAAAATTTAGGATTCTTATGGTGAAATAATTTTTCTAATCGAACCAGTAGTTTCGGTTCCTATTCAATTCAAACAAACAAACAATCAATTCCTCTTTATAATATTAGTACCTATACCTAGATATGTACAACGATTGAAAGTTTCACAAAAAGAAACCCAGTTATTTTGTATTTGTATTTAAAAGTACGTTTTTTAATAGCTCGAATCCGGTTAAATACAATAAAGGTTTCTTGCGACGGATTATTTTTAAAATGTAAATACGACTCTTTGGAATTCATGACGGCTTCAGAGCCTTTCTCATTCCACCACGGGAGGACCACCTTTTGCTGTTGTAATTTTTATTAGAACGAACGTAGTGGTTTTATTCTCATGGATTAGAACAATGAGTGTTATTTTTAAATCTAGATTCATTCGAACGACTAGAATTGGGTAAAGACTCCTAAATAGATCACTGTTATATTCTACAAGAACTATTATAATGACTCTCTTTGTAGTCCTGAGGTTGACAAGAGTTAATTTGAAAAATAACAATAAAATTATCAATATAACCTACTTAACACTTTCCAATATTATTGTTTATACTAAAGTCATTTAGTCACATAATGGGATATTTACCATGATTAGAGTTTTGAGTTTTCCAATATTTCGGCACAGTTTCATGCGCCATGATCACGGAACAACTCACGTTCAATCCCGTTATAAATGACTTTAGTGTTAATACCTAACCATGATAGTTCCAAAAGTTTTATTGTTTATAATTTAGGTGAATGGGCAAGTGGTTAGCGTTACAAGTTTGTTGGGGATCAGGACCATATGGACCATATTCATATTGTCAAGAAGTGCCTTCATGCATAAAAACAGGAATATGATAACTAAACCCCAGAGGACAGTCGTGAACGGACCATTTACATTCATTGCCACAGACGACGAAGCGAAAGACAAATCAAAAGCGTTTGAACCGCCTATTCCCGATTGTCCCTACCCCCTGCGTTCCTACTAGGAACAATCGGGAAAAAAAATCCCGATTATTCCCGCTACTTCAACGAACCAATAGTCGTTGAACTGCCGTCATTAAGTAATACCAAATTATTGTCGTCAATAACCTCTAACACATCTTTGCCGCGAGAAGAGGCAAAGCTACAACCCCCACGGAAAGTGTGGGCGTTAAAGTCGTCTGCAAATATAAAAGGAATTGGAATCTACTTTATCATGAATAAAATTTTCCTTTCAAAACAAGAAACTGGAGTGATCTATTGTTAGTTTCTACAGCCCTACAAATATAGATATTTTTTATTATTTAAAGTTAATGTGCAAAATTATCAAAGTAAGTATCTATTTTCTTGTATATAACAAACAAACAAACAATCAAATCTTTTCTCTTTATAGTATTAGTATAGATATAAATAATACTATTATGAATAAAGATTACGTCAGTCACCGTTGCGGTTTCGCAATCATTTCGTTAAATGTTATTAATTAAATTTTTAAACGATTTATGAGGTTTTTACCATGTTTCTGACATTATAATGCTTTTTGGATCTATTCTGATTCTGGGAATACATGAATACTTACATCTTTGTTACTTTTATAAACTTTGCGATAAGACATGCTTGACCCCTATCCTCCCCCCCTCCCCCTCCGAAATCGGCTTTCGTAATAAATGAATAGCCCTTATTTTATTTCAGTGAAATATGAGGAAAAAAATATAATAATAAAAATCTTAAGCGTAAGTAAGTATTGGCAATTATATTGAAGTTCAAATACTTTTACTGAGGCAAAAAACGCAATATCGGCTGTATATAGTTCGTATTTTACGTTGATAAAATCAATTAAACAAAAAAATATTTTACAAAAAAACTTTTTTGTATGTAAGTCTAATCATGTCTCTGAAAATCGAATTAAAATTTTGATTATACCTTAGGTCATTTCTATAATTGTCATACTGAAACTTCGCCGAACGTTTGCTACACATACATTTTCTGCTTGTTATAGCTTTTGTTCTGTTCACATGTTACTGTAGCTATACTGTAGCCAAAATATTTACTGTGACTTTTAGCTACGCCGCCACCGTGACTTTTTTTACTACCCCATACTGTCCATCCAAAGGTTGCCTGAAAAGCGATCTCCTTTTAGCGGTAAAAGCCGATTGTGCCACATTAGATTTAAGTAGTAGATACTGTTTGTTTTTTATACTGTTTTGTAAGGTGCAATAAAGATATTTTCAAAAGAGATCGTTTTGCTATATGTTTATCTGCGAATAGATTATTTGAGATTTACTTTGTTACCATAATTATCATGGCTAGCATTTGTATTCGTCTAGATGAATCAATCAGCGGTATTGTAACAGGCCAGCTGTAAATATTCACCCGCAGTTTGACGGTACGCGCTCATTCAGACGCCGTCAGAAGAGCTAAACCGTGGGCCTTCCAACGTAAACTGAACTTAAACTGATAGCATTTAGGGTCCAACTTCCGTCAGTAGGTTCTCGTTGCAAATGTGTGAAATGGAACCGGGCTGATGGAGTATAAAATATGCAAGAGCCATCTCGTCATCCAGACTGTTGACGTCCGTCCGTCCGTCCGTCGTCGGTGCAAGTTCTATTATGTTAGTTACCTACTGTCAAGTCGGTCATTTAACTTGGCCACTTAAGCCGGAGGCCTCATTGTTAGGAACAGCTTTAGATACTCCGGTTTCTCTTGAGATTCATTAACAGTACAGTTGTTGCAAGTGTTACAAACGAAGCTATAGTGTAGTTATTAGTTATTATTCGTTATTATTCGTTATTATTCGTTATTATTCGTTATTATTCGTTATTATTCGTTATTATTCGTTATTATTCGTTATTATTCGTTATTATTCGTTATTATTCGTTATTATTCGTTATTATTCGTTATTATTCGTTATTATTCGTTATTATTCGTTATTATTCGTTATTATTAGTTATTCAGTGGGTCTAAACAGTTAGCTGCTGGCGCCGGCGATATCTCAAGTAGAGTCAAACACTTTTTGTGGTGAATCAACGTGTTCTTATGTGAAGTGAAAACTGGAGACTGGGCGCTATGGTACTTGGGACTATGTCCAGCAGTGGACTTCTCTATGCCGATGAAAATTATTGGAAGTCAATAAAAAGTTGTCATTATTTAATAATTTTATTCCGTTGGACATAGACGACCCCTTATGAACGATATATCGCTTTAAATATATAAATCAATACTTATTGTATTCAGTATTAAATGAATTAAAGTGAGAAGTAAGAAACAGGCTTTCCGAATGGAAACTGAAAAAGATTCGTAAACTTCACAAGTTTATCAATCCATTCATTAGTTTTATCGTTATTATTGTAATTGCTTTGCAGCTTCCTTTTGCAAGATATAGATATAAAGCCTTCACATCAGCCTCCTGCAACGCGGACAATCGTAGTCGTTGTTGGTTCAAATTAAAATAAAATAAAATAAATAAAATATTAAATTATTATACAGAAAACATAGGTTAAATATAAATAAATAATGCCGGACAATCCACACAGCATCATCTAGCTCCAATCAGAGCTTGTGTTATGGGTACTAGATGACTGATATATATATATAACACAATAATAATACAATATTATTACATATACATATAGGTATTTTTATTATACATAGAAAACGACCAGAACGCCCTGAACAAATATCTGCAGACCATACAAATATTTATTCCGAGGAGGGAATCGAACCCGCAACCTCCTGCGTCGCAAGCGGAGCTTCGCCCACCGTGCCACAGAGGTCGTCGTTACTTTAAAATATTAAAAAAAAACATTAATATTTCTTTAACACAGATTTGTTCACAATTGTAGATATTTTAACGTGAGAATAAAAACAAGATGCGCGTGCGACCTTCTTTTGACATCTATTGATAGAAGTTCCCTTCAGATGTAAAAATAAAGATGTCAGTGCTTAGTAAATGTAGATTATGCATTTAAGTACTACTACTCGTACTTACACCTCAGACTGGTTACATCAATGTAACTACAATGTAACTAGGCGGAACGGACGACTGAGTGTAGGTACAATAATAATTATACTGGCATAATTAAGCGAAACCAAGAGCGGACCGTAGTTTGCTGCAAAATCTCTGGCCCTGTTTGCTATACGTATTAATCTGTGGCACTAACAAAACCCTTCAGTATTTTGGTATAGCAAGCTGGTTACTTACACCCTTGCTTATAATAAATATCAAAGTATTTTTTGTTTTTCTTAGTTAGCAGAGAACTTAGTAATGTCGTATATACCGAATCACGAATCACAGTTTATGTACACTACTCATTTGAAGTTTTCCGTTGTGTAGGTTGTGTTCTGTAATGGAGGGTAGGACTAGCTGCTCCGTTGTACCTACGATTTTTCATTCGGTCTGCTTTTGAACTACCTACGTCATGAGTATCTGTTGAACTCCCTTATTCCCAAGATATCCCATACTTTCCACGTAGAATAGCCTAACACGAAGCCCTGATCTCTGTGTTGTACAGTCATTAGTGACTTATCTCGGAGGAACAGCTAGTCCCGGCAGTCGCTGTCGTCTGCGGCTTACAGCATTAGAGGCTGAGCTGGCAGTTCACAATTTGCCGGCTCTGACCTACTTTGGAGGAAGTTTATTCAGTTTGTTGGTTGAACCATTCGTTCAATCATCACTGTTGATTCAGGGATGCTTTGGTTATTTTAGGGGAATTTCACGACGTTTACAAATTTTGATATAATTGAGATGGAATTGATAATTTGTTAAAATATCTTGACAGAGGTAATAGGGAAACAATTTCGACCCCGGATATCTCGAATAATTTTCGATGGTTTAAACACCTAAAGAGCTACGCTGCGCTCTAAGAATCTTGCGCGACGCTAGTGGCCTAGTGGCCTAGAGTTTATTTATTTAAAGAACACAAACATCATATATATTATTACTATATCTAATACTATCGTTAAGGTAAATAATCTAATATATTATATGACAACTTATTGTGTACATAACTAAGTGTTGTAAAGAGCGCGCACATTGAAATAAAAATGAAAAAAAATTTAACTAAAGAACATAATATTATTAAAAATGGGTCACTTAAAGCTAAAAGAATAAAATAAAACTTAAAGGTTAATATTAAGAAGGTGCATGGATATTCATGGATAGGGAGTCAAAATGTTTCATTAAGACTTTTTTATATTTGTTTATACTTAGGTCAAAGACATCTATTTCTGGTATTAGCTTATTTATTAGGTTATATTCATTACAAATTCTGGTAGAAGGTATTTGAAGGCCAAGATTAGTTCGTGATCGGGGTGTGCTAAAAATATTTTGTATGGGTTGTCTGGGATAGTTATATGGAATGTAGAGAGGGAATCGTTCTAAGAGTTGACTGCATTTTGATGCTCCGTTTACTATCTTATGTAGCATACAAAGGTCTAGTAGCTTACGTCGTCGATTGCGGAGAGAGATAATATTATACTTGGATAAGCGCTGTTCATAAGGATTTCGGTAAGAGAAGTGAGGCGTGTGAAATGCTAAGTGCCTGGTAAATGATCTCTGGATGCTCTCAATGTGCTGTGAGTGTACACTGTAGAAGGGACTCCATATTGAGGAAGCATACTCCAGTTGGCTACGAACTAATGATTTATATAAAAGCAATTTCGTTTGAGGTTTAAATTCTTTACTATTTCTTTTGATAAAACCAAGCATCTTTGCCGCTTTGCCAACGACGTTATTGACTTGAGGAATGAATGTAAGTTTACAATCCATCATAATGCCCAGATCACAAATTTCTCTTACTTCTTCTAATTTTGTTCCATTCAGTTCGTATGAAGACTCAAGTGGTTTTATCTTCTTTGTGAATTTTATATGATAACACTTTTTTACATTCAGTGACATATGATTCAAAGTACACCAATTCAAAATACTGTTAAGATCAGATTGTAATAGTAAGGCAGATGTAGGACTTTCAATAGTTTTATACCTATAACTTAACATCATCGGCAAATAAGGAAAATTTACAATGGTGTACGAAATTGGGTAGATCATTTATAAAGATTAAAAATAATACAGGGCCCAAATGCGATCCTTGCGGTACACCAGACTGGGCGTAATATGTGTAAGATTGCGAACCATTTAAAGAAACTACATGGGGTCTATTTTGCAGGTAGGTGTGGAACCAGTTTAAAAGAGAACCACCTACGCCAGAAGCGTCTAACTTTTGAACCAAAACTGTGTGGTTTACCATATCAAAAGCACTAGCAAAGTCGAGATAAACTGCATCTACTTGAAGTCCTTTGTCAACATCTTGCGTTAAGTCAGAAACAAATGTTAGCAGATTGGTGTTTACTGAGCGTCCATTTCTGAAACCATGTTGATAATCTGTAAGAGAGTTTTCGACATGTCTACTGATAATAGGACAGATTAATGATTCAAATAATTTTGACAAACAGCTAAGTATGGAAATAGGGCGATAGTTCTTTATATTGTCTTCTTCGCCTTTTTTAAATATGGGTAATATTCGAGCCTTTTTCCATTCATCAGGAAAAACACCATATTCTAAAGATCTGTTAAATATTAAAGCAAGGGGAAAAGCTAAAACCGAACCACATCTTTTGATGAATAATGGAGGTATATCATCAGGTCCTGCTCCTTTGTTTTCGTCAATTTTGCTTATCGCCTTGCGGATGTCGTCTTCACGGATTTTTATTTTACTAATTATCTCATTATTTGCGACAACATATTGAAAACTATCATTTGATGATGACAATGTTGCACTTGGTGTGCAAACAGTTGAGAAGTGACTGGCAAAAAGATTAGGAATGTCCTGGCTTGTTTTTGCAATCGAGTCGTTAAGTTTCATTTCAGTAGGCATAGATGATCTACCTCCTCTTTTGTCTTTTATAATCTTTAGGGTTCTTAGTTATACCAGTTTCTATGCTATCTTTATATTTTTTGTAACAAATGTCGTAAAGTTTGTGACAACGTTTACGTAAAATATGATATTCGTACTCATCGATCGGGTTTTTAAACTTACTATACTTCTTTCGAATTTTTTCCTTCTCACTCAAAAGTTTAATCAATTGGCCAGTAAACCATGTTGGGTACTTCAATTTCTTAGGATTACGCTTAGGTACGAACTCATCTATAATTGGTCTTAAAGTGCTGTAGAATTCAGATACCATTGCGTCTACATTTTGACAAGAACTCAGTTTTTGTAGCCAGTCAACATCATTTAATTTAGATATAACCGCATCATAGTCTGCGCGGTAGAAGTTGTATAGACTCTGTCCAGAGCGTTCAGAATTGTTAGAAGTCTTACATAGCGGTATATTCAAAAGTAAGTTAGGATGCCTACCTTGAACTGTACTCAAAACTTCAATAGACTTATCGATTTGAATGGATTCAATATTAGTTATTATTAGGTCAAGGTAAACATCCTCACAGTTGCTGATGCAATTCACTTGGTACAGGCTGTTAGACGATAAGAAATCAATGAGAGAGTTCCCAAGCATGCAGTTGTAGTTACTTGGAGTCATATGATAGTTATTGGTCGACTTACTCCAATTAATAGATCTTAAGTTGAAATCGCCTAAAATTACATATAACATCATCTATCTGGTTTAAAACTACGTCAACTGAGTTTAATTATTATTATTATTATTCATTTATTTCAGATTATCAAAATCCATATAGAGAATATTACATAAAACAACTTAATCACTACACAATAAAACTAACTTAATAAAATGTCACAGCAAAATTTAAAATTGTATAAAATTATAATTACAAAATTAAAATTACAAATTAAATTAAATTAAAATTTGGATCAGATGAAACATATACACTATACACAATAAAACTAACTTAATAAAATGTCACACCAAATTTAAAATTGAATAAAATTATAATTACAAAATTAAAATAACAAATTAAATTAAATTAAATTAGAATTTAAGTTTAAGAATTTAGATAACGATTCATATCGGACTGGAGGCGGTAAGTATGTTACGCATATAGCGATTTTCTTTAATATGTTGTTAGATTTGATTTTTAATATTATCCAAAGATTTTCTTGGTCATTTTCCCAGCTTGAGATACGAATAGAAGGGATATGGCGCAATACGGCTAACATAACTCCGCCACCATCCAATTTCGAACAAGTTTCGGTATTACATAAACGATCCCTGCGGTACACAGTGTATCTTGAATCAATAAATTCTTTATCGCTAATAGACGAATTAAACCATGTTTCTGTAAAAGCTATAACACTAAAATTGCATTGTAAAATATTATTGTACAAAGAGACAGTCTTGGTTCGTGAACCACCTAAGTTTTGGTAATATATATCAAACATTTTAAAAATTAACTCTAAATACTGTCATAATAAAATAATGAATATAAATTCAAATATTTATCTTATTTGATTCAGCCCTTCCAGGCTGCGAATCATTAGCGCCTGACTGTATTCATCCTTACGAACAAAGACCCGCCCGTTCGACCGAGTTCGCCGAGTTCTACTAGCTAGATGATCAGTTTTCTCAAGACAACCGATATCACTATATCCAGTCCGTTTTTCCGTCTTTCAACTTCCATAAATAATAATGAACGCTAGTATTTCCCGTTTCCTAGCCTAGACTAGTCTAGGACTAAGGCGTATTTCAGAAGAACACCGTACGTAGGTACAGGTGTCAGAGCCCCGTCAGTGGAATGGCTTATCTGAAGTCCAAACATTCGTTGTTTTAGAGCTTACGGCATTCCGCTAGTAACGGTTAGTGTTTAAGGTAGCGCTCTCCGTCTTTTTCTGAAGATTATCTAAACCAACGAGAGTGAGCGTAGGGCCCGTGGACTTCGAAGATTCGTGACTCGCACAGAAAACGTCTCCATGAGGGACGTAACTGATCAAGACATTAACATAAATTAAGGTTACTTAAGTTAAAATACACGCGATAAATACCCGTTAAATTTTTTTGAACAGATATTCATCGTATTTATTTATCTATTTTCCCCGACGTACCATAAGGTGTGTAGACTCCATTTTAATCAAACGGTAAAGTTAATTAAACGTCTGCGTCAAGATTGAACACAATTAATTATTGAACGTGACCCAGAGTGACTTGCACAACACGGCACGGCTTTTACCCCTACAATCTCACATGACTACTTTTCACAAAATGTGTTAACGTTTTAACTGTAAAAGTTTCAGAATCAATAAGATTATTTCTTTAGGCTTACAAAATAAGCACTTATACATTGGACAAGGCAATGTAAAAGTTACAAAAGTAATAGTACATTACTGTGTAGATCTGTAAAGTGCGGGTTGCAGGTCGTGCGGCGATCATGGTGGTTGAAAGCATGACACGGTCATCAAGGCTGCCATGATAACCAAGCTTGAAGGCGACATCGTAATAAGCTTAGCTTGAGGCCATAAGCATGACGAAAACTTTTATAGTTTTTTATTCAAACAATGCGAGTAATTTCATTAATCATCTTCGGAATAATTTGTTGCATGTTTTTCGTGGAAGCCTCTAATTTGTCTAGATGCCTTATCTAGAATTTACCTAGGCCTAGACTGTACTTTAAAAATCCCAAACAGCCATGTAGCTTTTTTTCAAAAGTAATCTTGTTACAAGATATTACTTATTACTAATAAGTAATAAGTCTATACCGTAGGTAGCACAGAACCTACTACTAGATGAAACCTACCTTACCTACTAGATGAAATATCAGAACTGTTCGTACATGTAATTTAGAGTTTAGGTAAGTACCTACTGGTACAGTACATGATGACCCGAGGCTTGAACCGTCAGGCATCGGTTACCCGTAATATGTTACTTATGTATTAGACATTTGGTTACGTATATACCTCGAGAGCAATGAATCCGGGTCACTCAAAGAATCCAAAAAATCTCGGAAAGTAAGAATGCTAGGTTAATGCAATAAATTGTATTTAATAGACAATTTAATACTCCTTAAATGAAGGTATTAAAACTTCTTAGTTATTGTAAAGTTATATCATAAAAAAATCAAATTTGAAAAGGGAACACTGTCGAAGATGGAACTACGAAATTACAGGATTTGTTTTTGCTTTTGTTTGTAATCTGTCATTTATGTTGGTACATAAACCAGGTTGATAGTGCTCAATATTCATTATTCAAGCTGAAATCATGTCGCTTACACTTGAAGAATGCACCAGAATACTTACATTGGTGGAAACCGGCCGGAGTCAGCGCGATACAGCCAGGACTGTCGGTGTGTCGCTGTCAACAGTACAAAGAGTTCTCCGACGTTACGAAGAAACTGGTTCTAACCTACGCAGACCAGGAACGGGCAGAACTAGGTGTACCACAGCACGAGAAGACCGATACTTGGTGAACACCATGCTTCGAAATCGCTTTCTCACAGGAACTGAACTCACAAATTAGTTTCGACGCCTCGGAGGAAGAAACCCAAGTGCATGGACAGTAAGACGTCGGCTTGCTGAATCTTACTTAAAACCCCTTAGACCTGCAAACGGCCCTAAACTGGAGCGTGGCCATCGTATTTCAAGACTAAGATATGCCCAGAACCACGTAAATTGGAGTATTGAAGATTGGTCGAAAGTTATGTTCTCCGACGAATCAAAATTTATGCTCTACAAGCACGATGGAAGACACAGAGTGTATAGAAGACCAGGGGAAAGATTCAAGCAAGCATGCATCGAAGAAAAAGTAGCCTACGGTGGTGGGTCTGTACTTGTGTGGGCCGGAATTTCCTCTGAAAGTCGCACAGAGCTGGTGATCATAGAAAACGGCTCTTTAACTAGCGTAAGATATGTGGAAGAAATCCTCAACGAACACGTTGGTCCATTTATGGTCAATTTGGGTGAGGATGCTATATTTATGCATGACAATGCCCGACCTCATACAGGTAGGATTGTGAATGACTACCTTCAAGAGATGAACATTACTTGTATGGAGTGGCCAGCGCGCAGCCCGGATATCAACCCGATCGAGCATGCTTGGGACGAGCTAGGGAGATGCGTAAAACAACGAAACCCTCCCCCAATCACGCTTCCTGAGCTCAAAATTGCTCTCACAGAGGAATGGGAGAATATTCCCCAAAATCGTATAAGGAACTTGGTGTACAGCATGCCAAACCGCGTAAACGCAGTAATGGAAGCACGAGGAGGTAATACGAAGTATTGAAATTCAAGAAAATCGTCATAAAGTTCAAAAATTTCATGTTTCCTATTTTTGTTTTAAGGAGAGATCAGCAGTTTTTTTTCTTTATGTAATTTTGTGTAAATAAAATGTATGGTGACTCATATTTTTTTAACTTTCATTTAAGGAGTATTAAATTGTCTATTAAATACAATTTATTGCATTAACCTAGCATTCTTACTTTCCGAGATTTTTTGGATTCTTTGAGTGACCCGGATTCATTGCTCTCGAGTGTAGTTATACATACATGACCTGACCGACTGACAAACTGTAACAATGTCGAGAATGTGTGTGTAGAAGTAGACTGTAGGTAATGTTTCGGTTGTCAGCCTCTGGTTAGTGGGAGACTTGAGAAATTCTAAATACTTCATTGTGCTTCTTATAGAATTATTAAAACCTTTGTGTCACGCATTCATGTGGGTTCAGAATAAGCAGCGGGTCAAATCTTCCCGCGGTTGACGTACGAAGGGTTAAGGGATAGGCTGGGAGAACAAGGCAACCACTGAACTGCAATCCCCAACCCGTTTGCCCAGCGAGGGGATTATAGCTAACAAGTCAATGAGGTGCTTGTCATTAAGGTCTGCGTCCAGGAGTGAACTAGTCTGGGTTCCAGATGTAGGTAGATGAGATGATAACGCATTCATGATAAGACAAAACTTAAAAAAAAAAACTATTTTCAAAGTCTTTTATAAATCCTGTATGCAGGTAGTTTAGTTTCACTATTAAAACTCAGTGTGTAAAATACATTATGGTATGTTCACATGCGCGCGTTCAACTCGACATTCAACGTGCACATTCACATTCACGAGCGTGTGAACGGTACGCCCGAGCCCGTAAACGCGCCTGTGAACGTGAATGCCGCGCGCGAACCGGGCGAGTGGCGGTTTTTTGGCAAAGTTCAAAGGATGAATGTGCGGGCGCCCGGTGACTGTTTACACGCGCGCGGCGCGCGGCGCGCGGGCGGTCAGCCTCTCTGGTGCTTTCGTGACGTTTTATCATCCACCCATCCACCACCTTTTTCTTTGCAGTCTTTTTCTCCGTGGTTCATCATTTTGTTTCTTTTTCCAATAAAAATAAGTTAAGCCAAAGGATATGGCAGCAACAACACCGAGATCCTCGCTGCCCGCCATGCTGGCACTGACTGACACGACGGCGTGCGTGTGAACAGCTTGAATTTTCGCCGGCCTGGGACGGGCTGCATGCCGCGCAGCCCGCCAGGCAGCCCGCCAGGCAGCCCGCCGGGCTGCACGGCGCGCATGTGAACATACCATTAGGTATGTATGTTAGCGGTTTAAGTACGAACGTGTGTTTGAAGAACACCCACGCTCCTTTAGTTTAGTTCAACTCCCTCCCATTGCCCACACAAACACGGACTATACCAAAAATCTTTGTATTATACTCATACGAGTACATAAAGATTCTCAGCTAACTAACGATTACATTCAAAGATAGATAATGGAAGATTACTGTTGACTTAGAATGTTGTTCAGTTACCATTACCACAGTAGGTACACATAACACTGTGCCATTACGGTCATTCTTTCGGATAGTAGACGTCTAACACAAATCTACATTTGCTAGCAATCCAAGTGTTCCCAAAGTTGTGTTTTTGTTGAAGTTTGTTTTTCCTATTTGTGTTAAAATAAGGGGAGGGTTAAGATTATACTTATTTGAAAACAAATAACAAACTCACAGTGAAGTGTGCCGGCCGGCATATTTGATACTACACCAGTAATATTAGAAAACTTTTATACTAGAGCTCGATAGGGTTAGCACGGACACAGATAACATGCACGGATGTTGGAGCGGTGCGGCCGCCCGCCCAGCGCCCGTGCCCCGCCGCCTCGCCGCCAGCCGCTCCTTGTTTAAATAAACTCGGCAAACCGACTTGGAGACTTGTAATGTGTTTTTGTTCAATCTCAGATATGTTACCTCCTCTGCTGCTTAGCATAACCATGTTATCACGTTCTTTTCTACAGATTCTAGAGATGTCGGTAAAAAAATATCTACTTTTTGAAATTTGGTCAAAAAACTAATTTTCATACAATGGGGGGGGGGGGGGGGCTATTTCATTGAGAGCAATATCAAATCAAAGCTATGGATTTGGACAATTCAAAAAAAGGTTTTAAAAATCGTCTTAGTTTCATACTTAGTGAAATAAGTTGAAAAAAATGGAAAAAAAATGTAGGCCTACCTACTTACCTACCCACTAATATCTGTCGTATCTGTAATGGAGCCACAACACTCCAAAACCGTTGTTCTCAAAATTTCAAAGTCCATACTCAATGTATTCCATTGCACTCCAAGAATTTTTAGGTAATAAGATTGTTGAATTAGTGAATTCCACCGTGCTCCAAAAATTTTTGAGAAGGGTAATGTATCCTGGATAATCCACACAGCATCATTTAGCCACAAGCTAAGCAAAGCTTGTGTTATTGGTACTACTACGATAGCTGTTATAGACGTGTCACATTAGATTATTTATATTTGTGTACGTAGAAAAGGACTAGAACACCCGAACAAATTATCTGCAGATCAAATATTAACAAATATTAGTAACGAGGCGGGAATCAAACCGCAACCTCCTGCGTCGTAAGCGGACCTTGGCCCACCGACCGACGACTAAACGATAAAAGTTCAAAACCTTCGGCGCGCGAGTTACACTCGCACATGTCGTACTTGTTTATATTAACAAGTTCATTAAAGGATCTATTTCTGAACATAATATACATGCTATCACGTTCTTTTCTTTAACATCGAAGCTTCATTGCCAAAAGACAATTCCTTACCGAATCTCATACTAGCACCACAATTTATTATTGACTCTGGCTACGTACTTACCTCACCTTTATTGTATACATACTTACATTGTATTAGTTAAATAAGGGCAAGCAAGGTGATTCAGTCAGCAGATATAAACAATAGTATACGTCAGCAGTTATTGGTATATCTTTAAAGTTTAGTGATGAATGAATCAAACATTTAAATCGACGTCCAAATAATAACAATAGTATTTCAGATTAAATTAATTTACTGACCAAGAACACCAAAGTGCATCTTAACAGGTTTTCTTCTTCTTTTTGGTTCTATCAATCATCATCTCAGCATTCACTACTTACTGCTCATCATCTTTCACACGTCCCTCCTCAGGTATCTATCCATCCAAATTCATATTTAACAATCTCCTTGCTTGTAACAAGACACTCTTCATATCTAGCACCCTCCTCGTAACGAGATATAGTTTATATAATATGCACCAACCACGCTAAACTATTGTCTCTTAACGAATTAATACATCGGTGCAACGTGCAACTTTCAAACTTCCTCTATCAACACAACATGCATTCGTGGATGCACTTTTTTTCACGCACCCCTTTGGTGGTATTCAGATCCATACGACAGGTACAGGTCTCGCGATGGTTTCTTAGATTTTTCCTATTTATAATATCATATAAGTTTAAGATCCATCCGTGGATCGGATGTTGTATCTATGGCCTGCGCCATTTCATACCTCCTGCAATTATTCGGAATTCGTCTATGTAGTTGTTTTTGTTTTAGTTAAATTAGCTACAGCTTATCCTTTGACGTTTTTACTACAGAAACATAATTATATTTGAGAAAACATTCGTATCCCGAACTCAATTGAAAACAACTTTCAATTGAGAATCTGTTTTCCGTTTTATTCTCGGAAAATCCCGCGGGATGTCGAAAAGTCCCGGCGATATTATATAAAAACAAACCATATCTATATTCTTGTTTGTTCATTACAATTATATTTTGATATTGCTAAACGATTTATATCAAATGTTTTTCTTTGTACTTACCTTCTCTTGTTTATCCTTTATATAATATGTATACATAAGGTACTTCGTTGTCATGATCGTGTTAGTCCACAGGTGGACATAGGCCTCCCTTAATGTGCGCACACTAAGGGAGGCCTGTGTCCACCGCCGCCGCCGTGCCGTGCCGTGCCTATGTGCCGTTACGTTATTGTAGCGGCCTTTCTTGGTGATTATTGTAATAAAATCTTTCCTTTATTTGTCATCAATTAATGAATCATAAATGAGTTCAGTAAAAATGACATTCTACGGATTACAATAGTAAAGTAATTTTATAACTAAGAATTTATCTGTAGTGTAGTGTAGGGGTGTCAGAAGATTATGTTTTTAATTTTTGTTAATAATTATAAAGGGGTACCTAGGTGAACAACTTGATAAACATAAATAAAACACTTCCATATAATTTAATGTAGTACGCATTGTTTTATATACTATTAAGTTTAGATATTACACAGTAATATTGTTTTGATGTAGTTATCTGTTTATATTAGTTGGAGAAGCCACTGGATCCTGAAACACAGTTTTTAAATTAGTTCAGGAACCTATGCACTCATTAATATCTGTCACACTAGTTATTATGTCTTTATATAATATTTTAACATTTACTTTTACATAATCAAAATGATGCATCGAATCCGTAGTCATATCTAATAAGAATATACCATCGCCTAGAGTGAGGAGGATTTACTGCGTGCACGCCATGAGTACGCCGTGAGCACGCCATGAGCACGCTGTGAGCACGCCATGAGCACGCCGTGAGCACGCCGTGTGGACCAACGAGATGAACCTTCTCTAGGAATCATCGTTAATCACTCCGAGGACGTTTCAATGGATCGAAAGCAATTATTGCGGAAGTGTTTACCCAGCCTGCTTTATGAGATGGCGTCTCATCCGAGACCAGAAGTAGTCGGAACTGCAGCCAGTACAGTCTGCCATTATCTACTCTTCGTGGACGGAATTGGAATTTGCTAGTTCAGAGTTGTCTGACGTTTCACCGCTTTATTGTACCACGTAACTAATTAAACCTCAGCTAAGTTTTAAAAATGTTTGCGAAGCGGAGTCTTCTCTACTTGAGGGGTAAAGGTCACGGGCAAAATTATCTCATAACAGCTGCACAGCCATAATCTAGAAGTAAAATTAAAGTGAGTGAGGTCATAAAGAAAATTACATGATTACGATTCAACATACCTGTAGACACATGCTCTTGCACGGGTAACAATATGCACGGGCTGAGCAAGTGTGGGGTTGATGTCACGGTACAAAAGGTAATAAAAATATATTCTATGTACTAGATGGCCTGTAAAAATAAAATGCTGGACTTCCGTTAGGGTCAACACGTGAACAACAAAGTTGGTTGCACTGGTCCTGCTGCCGTCATTAACTAGAGTATAAATAAAATTGGATGAATCGATAGCTAAAGGTCAATTCACACGCTCGGGACGTTCCGCCTAAAGCCCGACCGACCGTTGGGGCGGAACTGTAGGAGCATTTTGTTGATTAAAGACTTGACTAGATTATCCTCGAATTTGCTCTTATCGCTTTTGCATCCCCTGAGTGTTTATTTTAAATATTAGTTAATTAAACTTCGACCATTTCCTAACTTGGCCTAACTAATGCTGTCTACTCCATAATTTAACATGTTGGTATAGTGAAACTGATAAATAATCACTTAATCCAATTTTTTTCAAATGATAGATACGAAAACCCTTTTGGTTTCATAAAAAGTATAACAAGAGGTTTTTAGAGTTTCGCGTGTGGAGAATAAGTAGTTCCCATAAACAAGGGTTTTTGTGTTAGGTCTGATGAGGTTCAATCATACTCGTACCTTATCTCAAATTAATATCTAACACGAAACGAACGAAAGGCGTTCTGGGCTTTATTTTCTTTAGGTATAGTTTTACAAGGAATTTCGTGTTTGTGTCTATTTTGAGAATTGGGTTTCATCTATAAATAACTTGTAAAACATTTAATACATTAAGCAAGAAAATTGTATATTAATCATAATCAATTTAAGAAGAGTGTTGAAATATACCTTTTCAATAAATAATATCAGTGCCGTGGCAGTTGTGGTGCATGAACCAACCCCTCTAACATAGAACCGTGTATGTTCCCCTCCCCCCTTTTTAAAGAGGCATGCTCAAGAGAGGGCAGATAAGAACTTGTCTAAGTACCTAGGTAAATAAAAAGGTAGCAAAACTTTCTGTGTGTTCAAAAGGCAATTAATAAATTGTAAGAGTTTCATTAGCTGTTTGACATTTTCTTTCCATTTCGCAAAATGTATTATATCGCAGAGCTTAGATACAAGCTCGCGTTTGTAGCCCAAAACAAACTATCGAAAAGCAATTTTGATCATCTCTTACCGTGAACATGGCGTTTTCTAAATAAATGCCCGGACTCAAAGGATTTGAGGATTGGCCATTATAGAAAATCAATTTATAAAAGCCGGTACCAATACTTCGTACCAGCAGCCTTATTGTCTAACTTGAAATCCATTACCAGTGAACTTCAAACCGATTACCAGTTGTAGACCCAATCAGAATGTTGTCGGTACTGTCTAAGGTATTCAACTGGTCTTCGTTTTCAGCTATTTACACAATACGAAAGTGACAATCAAAGTCCAGGCTAAGATTTGAAATGCAAAACTGAAGCCGATTACGATTACCAGTTGAGTTAGACAATAGACCTCCAGGTCAATTGAATTCTGGTAACAAGTACCTACCTACAGAACGTGTTTTCATAACATTTCACAATATAATTTTGGATATCGATATTTAATTGGAAATTATTTCCGAGCTTATGCAATCCCACAGCTGGGAGAGGCCTCCTTCCCCTCTTCCCGTCTCGTCTGTTCCCAGTGCGCAATCAATTCTCATCAATTCCAAAATATGATTTACCTTAAACCTAAATATAAGTATACGATACTACAAATCTATCTATTCAACATGATCAGACCTCTTGCGTTCAACAATTCCACTGAATTTCAGCTAACTTTCCATTTTACATGGAATTAACCATTCTCAACCCAAATGGGTTTATACAGTGAATTTATGAGAACAACGTCCTGACTGCGCTCTCAATTCTGATGAAACTCTCGCAGGTATCCGCCTCAGCGGCATGAGGTGCCATCTTTATGCCCCATTCCCACTTCCCTGGCTCCCCGCCAAAACCAGATAGAATAACGAGTCAGCTAACTGCACTTTATGCCCTCGAGAGACTATTATTTAACTATTTTCTACCATTTCCACCCCGCTTTGACTAAAATTGAGTAGGTAAATAGAAATTAGTGAAAAATAAAAATGTGAATCCGGAAAAGAAAAGACCTCGAAGGGATATTTATTACAATTTTGTATCTGTAATGGCTTAATTTGTATTAATGAAAACATTTTGATCATAAATTCCATGCCTCGGCCTCGGGAGAAGCCATCCAATTTAATTGATGAAAAATCTTTAATTGAAACAACTCATGTTTCCGCTCGAACGAAAGTAACGTTTAACGGAAAAACAACATGTAAATCCCTGTTGGTATTTTTGGGTTAAAGTGCTTTGATTTATTGTAAACATTTATTTTGAATTAAAGCATGATACATTCATCTTAGTACCTAATGATAACATACATTTTTAAATATAAATAAACAACTCGGTTACACTTCGTACGTACACCTTTTACATCTAATGCAATGACTTTACATGATGAATTAAATTTAAATCGTATCTTAGATACATTAACTTTACAATATTGGTTTTCTTAGAGTCTTTGAACAATAACAATGAATACATAAAATGATTATATACAAGCTAGCAATAGTCGTACTTACTTTCTTTACTCTATCTAATTCGATGTTACACCTACTAATACATTTACTTTATTTATCACTCATTCCTACATTTGGGCTCAAAATATAGGAATAAACGAGAAATAATTACCTTAATATACTAACTTAAGAATCCCATAACTATTTTTCTACAAAAACTACCTTATCCGTTGACACATTAATATAATTAAGTATACTACACTATCCAACCTCTATCACAAAAATATATTACAAAATACAGAAAAATTTGAAATGAATATTTACATGCAATAAAAGTAAGTAGATTATAGCTAATTAGTAATGTAAGTGCTATCAGACGTGGGCGGTGGGCGCGCGGCGCGGGCGGCGGCCGCGGGCGGACCCTCACACGATGTCGTGGCACGAGTTCCCGTTGCCCGTGCGCGTCGTCTTCGTGCCCTGGGGCCGGCCGAGGCCGTCCTTGTGCGCCGGCGGGCAGTACATCACCTGCCACAAACAATAACACTGTAAGAATATCATCAGGTCTTGTTACTTGGGAACTCAGTTGCAGGGCTGTTGTGTTTGGGAAATCAGGTACGGGCTGATGGGTGGTGATTCATCAGACCTGTACGGTACGGACTGAACTGAGAGATGAATTACGGTAAGTATCTGAAAATCGATTGAGCTATCCAAAGAGGTTTAACTAGCACGCAATAAATGGTGGCGGCGCGCCGGTGTCACGTGCCTTTCAGAATTCAGATATCGTGTATTATTTATTTGCATTCTAAAAGATCAAGATCATAAAATGAAGTTAAAAATAAAAAGATACAAGAGAATCAAATAGATTGAAAGGATCAACGGAAAGGGTTTGAAGCTCATTTTCATAAATTTTCTGATATTGTGCAGTGGAAATGAGGCGCCGGATATGAAGTCACATCATGTGAGGTTCGGCAGAGGTGAAGCCGGACCATTTCCGGTCCGCTGGATCCGGTTCCGCCCTTTGCTTGAATAACCGGATATGATGAACCTTCTATTGGTTATTTCTAGATCTATTGAAGTGTAGTTTTCTATGGAAGATTTAAAAACATTTTTTTAAATTGAGATTTAGAAGTAATCTTAAAGGCTATGTTACCAGTGTATTCGTTTTATATGTTTAAGAACCCTGAAATTGTAACATTTAATTTCGTGCCAACCTACGTAGACAGGATCTCATAGAGGTAATAAGCAAAATCAGAACTTAGTTACTTTGATAATAATTTAGATTAAAATTTGCTTTGTCTGTAATTTATTTCGATTTTAATAATATCTCTATGCTGATCTACAATAAAAGTAACAGTAACAATAATAAGAATTGTTTCGCATGACTTTAATGTCATTTGCTTCGTAGTATTGTATTACCAATGTATTATTATTATTGTATTGTGTGCTATGGCGCTCATTAGGGGAGGCCTATGTCCAGCAGTGGACTCATATGATCTGATGATGACGATGATTGTATAACGATCAATTCGAATAATAATCAGAACTACTAAATACTCTACATACGAATTATAATTAAAATTGATTAATAGGAATACATAACATATTAATGTATTTAATAATCTGGTTTATTTATTCAATTGGAGACAACTTAGAACCACCCACTTGAAAAACCAATTATTGAGGGGTAGGTATCCAGTTTGGGAAAATGCTACCAATATTTCAGTCAAAGTGTTTATTTATGGAGATCTCCTCCATACCAGCATCTCTTTTAAATTATTTCCTTTATTTTAAATAATATTCCGTTATAATTTCAACAGATAATTCAAATTAAGAGAATTTTCAGATAATTCAAATTATGAGAATTTCCAAATATGTTTCAGACTGTACAAAATAAACGCAATTATTTCAGTGCCTATATAAACACAGACGAGCCAAACGGAATTAAAAAGGTTTCTTTTATTATTTTACCACAAACCCCTCTCGAATAACCTCTGTGCCCAAACCTCAACCACATCTGCACAACCTAAAATAATTTTGTGTCAACACTTTAATAACTTCATATTATAATAACACGTTTGTTTAAACACTCCACGGTTAAGCGTATTATTTAAGCCGTTATGTGGTTGCAATAACTAATTGCCTCCCATTTCCACTAATTTGACTTTCCAATTAATTCAAAAGCCATTTCAGTATGGTTTCAAACCTAGCGGGAGTTATAGTAAAACAACTCGAAAACGATTCATTAATTTTTTGATTTATTACCAAAGGCGCAGGGAATAAATGAACCTTTTAAATATCTTGGAAAGTAGGATAGAGGTTAGATCACAGCTGAAAGCAAAAAGTCAAAACTTTATTTCTTTTGTCTTACAAATTATATGTACACACAATTCCAAAACTGCATGAAAATAAATAAAATATGTAAAAAAATAAGGCTGGACAGTCCTTTGTTGAAATAAAATAAAAATACCCGAAATGCAATAACGGAAAAATGTTATGCCTTAATTCGCAACATGCAGGCGTCAATAAAAATATGCCTCCAATTTGTGTCATGCAGGAGTAGGAGTCAGTAGTCCTCCGAATGTTGCAAATTATGTGCTAGACAGGTGCTAGATAAAATTCAATCCGGTAGGTATTCACTAAGATTGAAACAATATTAGTAAAAATTTGATATTAATATTTAATAACATAGCTACTAGTTAATTCTTTTGTATTATGTATATACAATTGTTAACCATAAAGATAAAATGCTGCAAAAATAGAGCAGATAATAGTAGTGACATAACTTGCGGGGAAGACCTACTATGAATATTAGTCAAAACATAGTCAAAAGTACAAAATAGTAAAACCAAATGAATATGAAAAATGGGTTTCAACGCATCAAACCCCGTCTAAGAAGTTAATTTTCGACGTTTTGGAGGGAAACCTAATTAACTGTCGGATGGACGTTCATTATGTTGTTTTATTGAAATGTTATTCTGAAAAGATTTTTGGCAAATTAGGTAGCCTACCTACTTGCTGATTTTTTTTAAATCTAGATTCCATCTCAAATGGCCATTACATTCGTTCGACGATGGTTTGGAAAAATTGTGATTGTTACTATTACCACGAATAATATCCATTACCACAGATTATATAGCACTACACTAGCGCTATCACTGAATAAAATAGAATTTTATTCTATGGACCAAGACTAGTGCATGTAATTTTATTTCATAGATACTCTGCACTTCAGATTATATTAAAATTATTTGATTATGAGCAATATAACGCCATCTTCCGGTTGAAATCTTGCTCCAAAATTATTGTTTCTAGAAAAAAAAACCAAAGTCTACGTTGTATCAAGGTTCTATCTGAAACCAAGGAACTTATACCCAATCTGGAATGTGAACAAGCTGCCGATACGCGGTCCGAGCGAGATAGCTTCAGCGAGTGCCCTCTGTACCTTTCATTAGGGTTACCAAACAATGTAACTTATGTAGATACTCATTTTTTTTTTGAGGTTTTACGTGTTTAATTAATTATTAATTATTGAATTAATGATTTAATTAATTTTATTAATGTCCAATTGGCGGAAATTCAGTTTCCACACTTGAGGATTAGAATTGAAGCCGTAAATCGCGAAAAACCTCGAAAAAAATAATAATTTCTCGCTACAAAGGCTAGGATTCCCCTTAACCAAATAAGTTCCTTTCCTTTGGTGTGCAATAACAATACTTACTTCTTTCCTTGAATAACCAATAATTTGATTTCATAAAATAACTAGCGGTCCATCCCGGCTTTGCACGGGTAGCCATTTATTCTTCGCTCCTATTGGACGCAGCGTGCTAAAACCCAAATGCGTCGTAGCCTAAAGCCTTCCTCGATAAATATACTTTAATTCGAATTGTTTTTTTGAACGCGCTAATCTCAGGAAGTACTTCCTGAGATTAGCGCGTTCAAACAAACAAACTCTTCAGCTTTATAATTATGCATTAGTATAGATTATGCTTAAAGGATGGATGAGATAAAGTAAAATGCATTGTGGAGAATTTATAAATATTTATTTGGTAAATATTAACAGTCAGGTTTACACATTACTAAATAAAACAGTTTTATTCAAAAGCCTAAATCTGGGGAATCTAGTCGAATCTGAATCTAGTTTCGTCAAGGAACTTATAGGTATAAGTTCCTTGAGTTTCGTTCATTATGGGCACCCTACTTCAAGAATTGAAATATACTAACTTGAAGAAAGAAACACCGCATCCTGCATAGGATTCGCTTCTGCAACCTCGAATCGCACACTTTTTGACCATGTTTGTTGCATCCGAATGAAGAAATTAATTTTTTTATCGCCGAATTACGGTTAAATTTCACCATGTTGATCAGGATCACCATGACAACCAATGAAAATGGCTGACGGGCTGCCAGTCTAACCTAAATTATATTCTACTAAACTACTTTAGAAAGGGACACAGGGCACTGAGATCCTCTTTCTCCCTCGGACCGGATTTCGCTCTGACCAAGTGATTGTCTATAATAGACTTAGGGTCATACACATAAGGTTTATTTTATATTGGTGTCAAATTGACAACGCACATTCCAGATTGGGTATAAGTTCCTTGTCTGAAACAGAACCGATGTCCATGGACAACGGTGGTTTTAAAAAATTGTCTATGACAAACTGGTTTATGTCAGGTCAACTGTCAAAGTCAGGCTCTAATTTCGTGGTTCGCGCGTAGGTAGTCTTGATTTGTTTTTGTGTGAAAGAGTACCTACCTAACAAACATTCATCCATCCATCTTCACAAACATTCACCTATAAAATATTAATAGGATAAGCAGGTTTAGGAGTAATGCAGGAAATCTTCGCAACACGCAAACGGTAACTCAGGTACCTAGGTGTTTGTAGATGTTGTGTAAATCACTTACAAACATCTACCTACGTATTACGTACTTTTGTTTCCTTTTGAAGCTGAATTATATAGGTATTTGAATAGAAATAAATACAACCCTGTCTCGTTTTAATAAGTACTAAATCTTTGACCTGATAGTTTATAATGCAAACTATCTGTCAACATACGAGTATGTATAAGGCATTGGCTTTTGATAAATCAATCATGAAGCTGCTGTAGGACCAGTTTGCAGGTTTGTACATACCAATTACTTATTCAGTATTATCTAATGATTTTTGTGTAAGTTTTCATTTTTGTTTAATTTTTCAAGATGCACAAGTGTTTTGTACATTTTAATGAGGAAAAAAAACTCTGTCTTTTGTGTTAGATGCGAAAGCTAAGCAAGATGCTTAGGTATTTTCCTGTATTTTTCTTTGTCTTGTGCAACGAAAATGATCAAGGCGACAGGTTCTAAATGAATCCAGTCAGATATTCGATCATAACTTGCTAGCTTTTGAAGGAACTGCGCATTAATTAATCATAAAAAAATGTGGACAGTCAGCTTTTTTAATCATTCTTGCTATAACAAGATCTAGAAATATGGATTTATGATACTGCCGCAAATGAAGGACCTCTACCTTAAGAGTACTTTTTTGAATAGGGCTGATAGTAGGATCTATAACAAGAGCTGTGTCAAAATGTCCTCCGGTAGTCGCAATGACATTTTGATGAAGATGAGAATAGTGATAGGCGTGGTTGTGATGTGTTACAAATGTGTTACATACAGTCAAGTAAAGGTAAAGGATTACAAAAATATATACATAGGTATACAAAAACTTCGCTACACAAAAATTCGATACACAAAAACTTCGTATAGCTACGAAGTTTATAAACTAAGCTATTCTAGATGTTAAGTATTTAAAACTTTTAGAAATTTGTCTATGACAAATGACCCACTTTCACAACTCTGGCTGTTTTTCGTGAAAAGTTTTTCAGTAAAGAAAAAATTTTAATCTGAGAATATTATTTCGTGTGTGATATTATTCTGTTAGTCAACACTTAATGTATTTTGTTTACTAGAATGAAATAAAGTCAAATTAATTATTTTCTGAGGTTTTCTCGTTCTCCTCTAAAGTTTTATTAATATAAAATTGATTGTTTTCCAAAATCATTCCAATTTTCTTATTATTCAATGGGTCGACGAGAGCTGACGACGATAATCATGATTCCATGTGGATGTTGTGTTAAGCCCTGCATTATGATTCAAAATCATCAAAATCAAAATCAAAGTGCTTTATTTCCTTTAGACCTTACAGGACTCTTGGACACGTCACAAAATACAAGTTAAATAAGAAATAAAATGGGAAATAAAGTGATCACTTTGATTAATTGTTCACTTCAATCTTTTTAAGGTAAAGTAAAGAAGCGAACAAGAAACCTTTACCTTGTTAGATTGTTAGTTTTAGAGTTGGAGCATAACTCGTACCAAACTTTTTTGTCGTCTAGATAATCTGATATTTTATAGTAAGCCTTTTTGCAAAGAATATTTTTGACAATCCGTTTGAATTTATTTATAGATAATTTTTGCAACTCACTTGGAGTTTTGTTGTAGAAGCGTATACATTGCCCTTTAAAAGATACATTAATCTTATGTAGTCTAGTAGTGGGCACAGCCAGTTTGTTTTTATTTCTAGTATTTAAATTATGAATATCGCTATTTTTAATGAACTTATTGATATTTTTATGAGTGTACATCAAATTTTCATAAATATATTGACATGGTTGACATGATTGTGATTCTGCCCTCCTTGGTTTTTCCCAAAGTGCTAAAATCCTCCGGAGCCGGTATTTTTGCATAATCCAGCCGCTCTTCTACTTCCGACCTTCGTAATGGTCGCAAGTACCTACCTACGTGGCCGGAACGATTACAGGGAGGAAGCACAACCTCTGGACCGGAGACTATTTGTCTTGCGACCAAGCCAATTTAGATTGGTAAAATGGTGGTATAGCGGTGATTCTAAGCCGGAAATGTTAAAGCCTCAGTTTCAAGAAGTACAACGGAAGAGAATGTTCACAGAGATACGCAGACAAAAAAAATAAGATGTAGGCGGTTGCCAAACCAATCCCGATAAATCAAATAAACAATGTACAGTTGGAATAGGTTGGTCTGGTCCCCAATCTTCGCGTCCAGAAGCGCCCGCTTATCTCTTATAAGTCTCAAAGAATGTGTATTACAGGCACGTCCGTCCATTTGGGACACTTCACCCGCCCCGAGCCTGCGACCGCCTCCTGTTGGCGCTGACTGATGCGACGCCGTACTCGCACCTTCACTCCATTTTCACAGATTATATGCTCTGCGGCTTCATGCTTGGATCATCTTCTACTAGAAAAGGGACCTTAAATGGAACCTAGATCGTATTATGTATCAACGAATTTCTGCCTGCGACTTCGCACGGGATTGCGAGATAAAAGAGTGCTATAAATAGGTAGGTATGTTATTCAACAAAGATCGAATTATTTATGTTTTACTGATCTATCTGATAAAATATTATATGTGTGTTGTTCCAGGTGAGGTATCACTAATACTAGAACATTTGCAGTCCATTCTGATCAGTACAGGAGGTACTCTCTCATACAAACGCTTTAAACAAATCTACAGGCTGGGATAAAACTTTCATACAAACACTTTAATTATCATAAATTTAGTTTACAGGATATTGTACTCGTATCAACATAATGCATAAACATCACTTGATTAATACAAGAATTCACTTGACATGCAAGTGGGCGGGCCGATACTCAAGGCCTCCGTTTTGACTGTTGGAAATAGTTTTGGAAGAAATCTCACTTCAAAAGAAATAAAGAAAGGTTCGATGAAAGTAAATCAAGTACAATTGAAATTGTCTGCGAGCTCTACATTACGATAAAAGGAACAACTTAAGCGTACGAGTCTTGTTCAATTGGTGTGCCTATGTTTGTGATTTCAAGAAAGATTTATTTCATGTTTTATATTAAATAATAGGATAAAGACGGATCGACGCCGCCGCGCCGGAGGTACGAGTATACGTCCTCCATTCCAAATATACCACAATTTTGAATTTGGTACTATGTTGTGCTGCTCTATATGATGATTTAGACTGGAAAATAGGATAAATACGAGTATCAAGAATATCAATACTTGATTGTGATTTTAAAAGTAAATGAAAATAAATTATTATTATTATTTGATAATGTTTTATTTCACACAGTTAAATTAATGGATTAACACTATTTTACACCTTTACACCTATTTTATGTCTCTTTTCTACGACACTAAGTACATCTCCGGCGATGAATCACGTCAACGACAATTTGAAACTTTGTAACATTCTACGCGTTCCATGATTGAATAAAGTTTTTGCAAAACGTGGACGTTCTAGGTAAAAAAATTGCTAGATAAAAATAAGTTAAAAAATAGTGCCTTGCATGACGTGATGTTGTATTTCTGTAAGGTAGACAATCTAAAATAATTATATGTCAAGTTATGACGAAAATAATATGGAAATACTTGAGAATTTAATGAAAAACGCTTAAACGTCTTTCATTAAAATTCTCCATTATGGCAATGCCTTCGTATAATCATAAAATCTTTCCAGTTTATGGAATAAGTAGAAAAGCTAAGCATGTTTCTAACCAGCAATGTTCCCATTGGTATCGAGAGCAGGGATAAGATTTAAATGCGCGGCACAGCTGCCGCCTGCGCCTGTCGGCAACGCCAAGATTTTCGTATAGCATTTTATAAAATGCTAATACATTTAACCAACTGCTACTGTACTGCTGGGTGCTTTTTGTTTTAAAAATGCAAACACACAAATGGCATGGCCATTTGCGAAGACTGTAACTCATAAAAGTATGCGACTTGTGTTGACGTGACGTGAACTCATATCCCTCGCAGTTCGGGCTCGCGAAACATACTTGGGGTGTTTGGCGAGACTCCAAATGTTTCGCACATTTCAGCAACTGATTTAAATTGATGATTTGTTGAAGATAGTTTGTTGAGAACTACAGTTTCGATCCTAACTCGGAGTAAGAATGTTTAAACAATTTATAAGACACTAGCAGCCCGCCCCGGCTTCGCACGGGTATTTTAAAGAATTTTAAGTTCTTACACACACACACGTTAGATAAGGTACTTTATTATTGAAGTTTTCATAAAGATCACTAACTTTCAAAATATTCTATAGCCTATGATTATCATTCTAATGATGACTTTTTTCCAAAAAGGTCTAGTAGTTTCAGAACCTATTCAATTCAAACCACAAACAAATAATAAAATCTTTCCTTTTTAAAATCGTACCTTTACCTCCTTTACTTATATAAAGACTTTTCTCTCGCACCGCTATATCGCCTACATCGCATGGTTCCAATCTTGAAGTTTTTATATTTTTTGACATTGAGTTTCCTCTCGCATCCCAGTAACGAATTGTGATGTCTATGACAATCCATAACTGGCGGAGTCGTCGTCGTAGCAAAAGCGGTGCCATAAAAAAAAGTTGAAGTTGAGGATCTTCGTCATTGCTTACAATACAAGCTAGCAAGAACCCTCTACTATTTTATTTTATGTTTACGGCCATTCAGTTTTATGAGTCACAGCAAAAGCGAGCAGCGCAAAAAAAAAAGATGTTGATTATTATTGAAGTTTTTATACGGATCTTTAACTTTTTTGAAAATATTTTATAGCCTATGTTCATCACGGAAATTTTAGGATTCTTATGGTGGAAGAATTTTTCAAATTGGTCCAGTAGTTTCGGAGCCTATTCAATTCAAACAAACAAACAAACAAACATACAAACAATCAAATCTTTCCTCTTTATAATATTACTAGCTGACCCCCTCGCAATTTCATTTGCGTGGACTTTAGGGTAAAAAATCTTGACGAAATCAGCTAATACCCTATTTTAAGTCGGAGATTCCTGAAACCCGCTTTAAATATCATGTATCCCGTAATCCCGTTATAAGGGTTTTCTTTAAAAAATAACCATTACTGTATTTTTTTCATAGTGAATGATAATGACACGATGGACTTCAAACATTCTACTTTAGCCCATCTCAAACTTGAATGCCGTTTTTATCCCATTTTTAGGATTATTTTGAAAATTTTTGAAAAATCCTTAAATACGTATTCAATGTTTTTGTTTGTGTAGTTTTCTCTGTAAATTTTAAGCCAATAGCGTCAATGGTTGATAAATTTCACCACAATAACCTCAATAGTTCGACTACCTTTTCATACATTTTTGAAATTTTTGAAAAATCCTGAAACACGTGTTTTAATTTATAGTTTTTTCAGTATATTCTGAAATTTTCAAGTCATTAGTATGCTATATTAAAAAGTTATAGACATTTCAATACGGAGCCAAAATACGAATCACTCAAACTTGAATAACCCATTTCACCCTATTTTCAGGAATATTTTGAAAAATCCTGAAATACTTGTTCAATATTTTTGTATGTTTAGTTTTCTCTGTAAATTTCAAGCCAATAGCGTCAACGGTTGATAAATTTCACCACAATAACCTCAATAATTCGACTTCCTTTTTATACTTATATAGTAACATTTTTGAAAAATCCTGAAACACGTAGTTTGATTTATAGTTTTTTCAATGCATACTGAAAGTTTCAAGTCATTAGTATGCTATATCAAAAAGTTATAGACATTTCAATATGGAGCCAAAATACGAATCTCAAACTTGAATGACCCATTTCACCTTATTTTCAGGAATATTTTGAAAAATGCTGAAACACGTGTTCAATATTTTTGTATGTTTAGTATTTCCTGTAAATTTCAAGAAAATCGGGCTACCGGTTACAGAGTTAGAAAAAAGACCAAAAAAACTTCCATCCCCCTTTTCACCCCCTTAGGGGTGGAATTTCCAAAAATCCCTTCTTAGCGGGTGCTTGTGTTGTAAAAGGAACCTACCTTCCAAATTTCAGCTTTCTAACTTCAGCGGTTTAGGCTGGGCGTTGTCGCCAGAAAATCGCTCGTTCCTTTATATATTAAAGATTATATTATATTATTATATTATATTATATAGTATAGATCTTGATTTTATGTTATTTATTCATTTTATTAGTACCTATAGGGAGAATAGTAGATATACTTTATTTATTTATTTATTTTCGAAATAAATAAATAAAGAATAGTATACTTTGATGTGCAATGGATGAAACGACAGTAAAACCTAAGGCCCGTGTTGTTAAAGTTTGCTCAGTCAATCTATACTAATATCTATATCTATACTCTATACTAATATTATAAAGAGGAAAGATTTGATTGTTTGTTTGTTTGTATGTTTGTTTGTTTGTTTGTTTGTTTGAATTGAATAGGCTCCGAAACTACTGGACCGAGTTAAAAAATTCTTTCACCATTAGAATCCTTAATTTTCCGCGATGAACATAGGCTATATAATATTTTCAAAAAAGTTAGGGATCCGCATGAAAAATTCAATAATTGAACCGTGGGCTCAATTATTGAACGTATATTCAACCTCTTTTTCTATTATGGCGCGTCAGAATAGAAAAAGAGGTTGTATAGCGCACGGTGCTTGCTTTTTCTTTACGGCCAGTGTCAGTTTTGGAATGTCGAGTCAATGTCGAAAACCCCAATGCTGTTAAAAAAAGTAAAGATCCGTATGAAACTGTGAAACCCATCGTTTTAGTGTGTATAATTTCTGAAACTTTTGTTTAATACCCGTGCGAAGCCGGGGCGGGCCGCTAGTAATAATATTATAAAGAGGAAAGATTTGATTGTTTGTTTGTTTGTTTGTTTGTTTGAATTGAATAGGCGCCGAAACTACTGGACCGAGTTAAAAAATTCTTTCACCATTAGAATCCTTAATTTTGCGTGATGAACATAGGCTATATAATATTTTCAAAAAAGTTAGGGATCCGCATGAAAAATTCAATAATTGAACCGTGGGCTGTATATTCAACCTCTTTTTCTATTATGGCGCGTCAGAATAGAAAAAGAGGTTGTATAGCGCACGGTGCTTGCTTTTTCTCTACGGCCAGTGTCAGTTTTGGAATATCGAGTCAATGTCAACAACCCCAATGCTGTTAAAAAAGTAAAGATCCGTATGAAAACTGTAAAACCCATCGTTTTAGTGTGTATAATTTCTGAAATTTTTGTTTAATACCCGTGCGAAGCCGGGGCGGGCCGCTAGTTCTTTATAAACGCTTTTCCATGACTGAAGCGTTTGTCACGCTGTTAGACCGCTGACTTACTTATAAACACTTCACAATAAAAAATGTATACAGTTCTACAAGTCTTGTCTACCTACCTGCTTCCGAGCGGCTCAAAATCAACAACGAGTTCCGAGATCAAGGTATGCAAGTGGAAGCTCCGTGCAGCAACTGATCCTTTACTTCAATGAAACTTTTCCGAGAAGTTTCCCTTTCCTTTTTGAAAAGCGTACATAAACCGTTTCCTTCCGCCTCCGTTATGTCCTGCTCACGGAGAACGCCCTCGTGTAGTACCGTTGTCTGTTCAATCCTACAGCTGTTATCACAAAGGTTTCCTTACTAAACTTCCGGAGATAGATTAGATACAAACTTAAGGATCCCCAGGAACCAAATTTTCCAGTGAACCATTTAGAAATTTGCATATTTCGAGCGGTTACAAATTAACGTTAATAACGTTACAAATTAACGTTAGTAACTGGGCTTATCAGATCGAGGGTGATTAAGCTGTCGTTAAAGCGGGCTCGTAAACAATTTAGGAGTCTTGTTCACTCGGCTTCTCAAGGACATAACGATGGATGGACGTTGCTTTATGATGACGATGGTGATTGCTTTATCTCACATTATGGTGTTTACTCTTTGAACGAATTTTGTCTAATTCAGGCTTGTAGGAAGGGTAAATTTGCGATTGACCGACCCATGGACGGAAACTCAGATGACTTGCAACTAACTCACATCGTGAATATGAGTTACATCTGATTTATGACCGTTTTTACCAAACTATTTATAGGCACGCTACTGAGTATAATTGTAGCACTGCACCGCACCATAGATTCTTCAACTAAAGTAGGTAATAATTTATGTTTGACTAAACTAAGTTTTAATTTAGTGTAAGCCGCCTTGCCCCGAGCTACATTTGCATCACCGAGGACTGATCGGTGTTGTTTTCAGAGAGTTGTCTGAGTGCCGCTGTTGACAGCAGTGTACTTATAAAGGCGATTGCCAAACGACAAACATTAGATCAGCATATCCACAGTTATATCTACATTTTCTACATATGTATATGTACACTCTTGTATGAAGAAGATTGGATTATATATAGGTACCTAATGTAATTTAGCACGAATAAAACGTGAAGAACTGATGTTTTTTTTTTGCATACCAGGATATTTTTAATCGTTCTATCGATAATTACATGGTCCGCTCGCGTGTTGGCTTGACTCGGCTTGTGGTCGTGTGGGTCGGCCCTAGCAGACGTCTTGGAGGCGACAGCTTTCACAGTGCTGTTCTGTAAAGTCCTGAAGAATCTCGGCTCATCGACTCCACACATGACTCTACCAACTAGTGGACGCACCATTACCTTGGTAGTTGCCTAATATCTAGGGATGAATTTCTTTATTTATTGACAGTGAAAATTTTCTCAAGTAGATCACTAATCCAATATCCCAAAGAGCGCGGTACATCTACGTAATTTTATAAAAACTTGGCAGCCAATAATTCGTTTAGGCATGATTTATGAACCATCACTCTGACACTTGTTTACTCGACTAAACAATAACAAAATGGAAGCATTTTAGAATTTAACGGAGTCTTTGATGTTGAGTGCCGAGTGTCTGATGGTTATTGTTTACAGAGTGAAACAAGAAAGGGCTTGCGGACTAGATCATACTGATGTTATCTTAACAATATTACAGAACTTTATATTTAAAAAATATTACCTGCATAAATATAGAAGACAGATAAGTACATTTACTGGATAGAAATTACATATTTCATGTTTTTGTGGGAGTAAAGTTTATATTTCATATCTAAACTTAAACATAGGAAAGTTTTCATTGAAACAGATTACTAGCGATCCCTTGCTCTCAAATAAAAATAGTTTTAAGCTGATACTTTGCACGAACGATACTTTTAATCGCATGTACATTTTCTGAAAGTTTAATGTTTTTCCAGTGCCCCAATTCCAATTGTAGGTACTTTTAAACTGGAAACTACCTTCGTAGGTACATAAAACGAATGTAAAACTACAATCTGGTTTGATGATGCAAAGTTAGACATTCGTTGCGGTAAACACTTTCAACGAACCACCGCCGCATAAAAACAGCGAAATACTGGAACACAACAATATCAGATTCGCCTTTAAATTTCGCGAAAATGAAATCCCCGAAGGCTTAAAAAGCGAAATTGTGGTAACCGTTCGGAATATGTTTACAATACATTATGTAACTCAGCAATTTAAGTATGTTGGTTATGAAATTCAGCTTCAGAAATGTTTTTCAGGCTCCCGGCGGAGTTACTGAGGACGTTGACTTGGTAAACCACCAACAGCGCCAAACTTGCTGAAAAACTTTGCATATAACCGACATAGAAATTACATCAAGGGATAAAACAAACGAAAACTCTGATCGTTGTTTATTCACAAAGATTCAAACTATCAATTAAGCATGTCAGTTTTAGCTGTGATGAGCATGAAAAGTATTTTTTTCTCATCAGAAAAAGGCCGCGGAAGCTCCCTAGTACGACACCAATGTTTGCACTTCCCTCGTGATCATAAACTCTGAATAAGTTTACTTAGTTGCTTATAGCAACATCATTAATATGTAGAATGTTTTATCTGAGCGAGTAGGTTACTGCCAGTTGCGTTTTATTCATGAATATTTTATGAATAAAGTGGAACTAATGGCAAACGAAGAGCTTTTAAATGCCTTGGAGCTTAATCGGCCTGGTGAGGGTTGATCTGCTTTCAAGTCTACATAGTGTTAACAGGAAGTTGTGTTCGATAAATAAATCAGTACCGTGTAATGAATTAACCGTAGTTTAGTTTGTGGCAGGATGTCCACTTCGATGAAGAATATTCTAGAAAAACTTTCAACAAAAATGCGCTGGCCCTGAAGTGATAATTATTTATAACTATATTCTCTGCTTTAAGTAAGCAGATCTGTTGTGTGAGCTTTTGTTCAACAAAATACTATGTTAACGCTATCGTCATACAAAATGTTGGCCGTAATTATGAATCCGAAGTTTGAAGAGTTCTTTGTAGGTCGTACACGTGGACATGCGAACTCTCACAATTTTTTTTATTTTAACATGCGTAGGTAATGTACCTCGAGTATGATAATGTCTAAGAGCGAGTACATATTGGCTGGTGTGTTGTTCCTATCGAACCGATACATCTGCGCGCCCCGAGTTCCGTTTTACGAATCTCTAATGTAAAAACAATAACAACATAATATTTATATTGTTATTGTCTTTATTATCTTTACATATTATGTACCTAGTATGTACCTAACATAGTCTAAAGTGCTTACTTGATTTCATTTTTGGAATTTGATTCATGAACTAAATCTTGTAAAAAGTAAAATAATTTCAACAATCAAAAACCCATAAAAAGTATTTGATGAGTGTAAGCGTAAGTATATTTCGAAATATCGCACAGTAACAGACTACTACGTATTTTTAAAAAATCAAGCTCCTTTATTTAAAAAAAAGCATTTAGTTAAACAGGTTTTAGTTATTTGTTGTTATTTTCCGAAAGCAATTATCGATCAGTCATTTCGGCGCCATTTGAATGCGATGAGAATTGACAGCTGTCGCAACCGGAATATGTATAATTTAACCAATCCTATCTACGTCCAACTACAATGCTCCAAGCATAACTGTTTTTGTCTAAACTACAAATTAGAGGCAAAGTTAATTTAAATAACGTTAATTTACGATTTACGAATTTTAGGGAATACATTTCGAATATTTTCCGCATTCGATGACGGTTCGATGTCAGTTAAATGTCTACAAATATTGTCTATTGTACCCTAAAGCACTATCGCTGTGCCTGGCCGAACAACCTACAGACTCGACGTAACGTTTTATTTATTTTGAAACGACGACGTAGGAAGACATAATTGAAAGAAAAATCACAAAGCATACGGGGGTAGCTACACCTACTTTATTTTAGTTTATCTTCTTAGGTACCTAATCACCGCGCTGCGCTGTTAGGTGTGCGTGAGACTTGATATTTCAGCTGACAAACCCCGCGACCCGCATTGTGAAACGAGATCTTGCTCTTTCAGTTATTTTTGCAAAAAATAGGTAAATAATGTAATAAGGTAATACACACATTGTGTGATGATTGTGCTCATTAGGGGAGGCCTATGTCCAACAGTGGACTAACTCATAGGCTGATGATGATGATGATGATGATGATGACACATTGTGTGGAGATGTGAAACTTGAACATTATTTACTGAGCGTCAATAGTAATTCTTTATTTTGGGAGAAAGTGGATCGGATGATACAGGGCGTCCCACACCCATGCCACATGGGGAAAGTACCTTCAATTTTGTAACCGAAAGAAGACTTCATTTTGATTTTAAAAACAATATAAATTGTGTTCAAAGATTTTTGAATAATCGCCTCTCTGAACTGGAATCGAACCGACCGAATAAAAAATCACACATAATTTAACAATACCGATCAAAAGGCTTAATTGTGAGGACAATGTTTTCCAAGTAACATAGCATAAAAGATTTTTACATTTTGTAGCTTTATAGTCTGTATAAATCGTGGATCTCTGTGATAAATATCTAATTATTCTATTTATAACTAATCCGCAATGAATAACAGATTCGTTGAAAGCATATTGGAGCGTAAGATCGACGGGCCTATATTCCATCCAAATAATAAGTTTATTTTCTCTCAAAAAGGTTAATCAAGGTGACTATTGTATGTAGGTGCTTAAACTATATGTGCAAATGTTATTGGTGTGCGAATAAATACAATAGATAGGGAATTAATGTCACCAATAACGAAGTTCTATTGATTTCTACTCTCGAATAATTTAAATTAAATAAATATTGAACTCAGATTAAATTTATGGCGATATCTGCTTCTGGCCTAAAGACGTCTTTACTGAAAAGCGCGTTTACGCGGTACTCCCTACCCAGAGCGGTGGCGGTAAGCTTCGGTCGCGGTCCGCGGTATCCCACCGAGTATTTAAGTAGGAATAAGAACTGTTTTCTCACTTATATTTCGTTAGAGTTCGTTTAAATGCACAGGCCTTAAGGTAGATACCTACCTTAAGGCCTGTGCCATTCAAATCATTCGAATACTCGAATGATTTGAATTCTCGGAAGCGTCTCTACTGATAAATATGATAAAAGTATAAAGTTCAAAGAAGCTTCGCTGCCGTGGGAGCGAGAGCTTTTGTGATTATGTAGGCGTTCCACCCGCCACCTACGTCTGATTGGAGGAGCTTTAAGCGTCTAATACCGACCTACTTTTTAGTAAAATAATGTACTTCTATATTCTACGTATTATCTATAGGTGGTTCATACTTTACTAGTACCTAACCTAACCTCTCTCGCCTTCCAACGTGTTTTAACAGAGCTGTTCAGTATTATATGTAACTTGTTATATCGGCGCAGGGAGAAGAAATAATATTCCGAGTTTATTCCAAGTGGGACTCGGAATATTATTTCTGACATCTTTATCAATCATTTTCATATTATCAGGCAATTATTACACCCTTCATATATTATATTAATGATTATTCCCCTTATATTAATTGCTTCCGTATTTGTGAAACTGTATGAACATCAGCGAGGTTTAGAAGTTAGTGAATATGTTGGGGGTTCGAGTCCCGCCGTAATCTTAAACTTTTGGGATATAATTTAATTTGTACGTGGTTATAGTATGTATATACTTAGTTTGAATTGCCCAAGTGCTTATTCTGTACGCATAAAGTTAAAAGTTATTAAAATCTGATCAACAGACAGAAACGAAGAGTATGTAGGTAGGTACTGAATAGATAAATGTGTCTGAGAACATAATAGATTCTGGCTGTTTGATGTCTTTTGTAATGTACTTATTGTTAGACTTGTTAGTTTGTTTAGATCATCTCTTTTCTCAATAAAAGTTGGAGAGTTAGAGGGGTACAATACAACTTCAGGGCTCGGGTGAGTGTGTGAGCCGCTCCGCTGAATCCAATGTGGAAACTTATCAAACCGCTTGTTTAACTTGTTTGTAGTTGACGTTTGGATAAAGTGCATTCATGGACTTGTCGGCCGCAAGAATCCAAGGGAATTGGTTTAGGTCTGTTTGTTGGTTAAACAAAGATCAAATTTGGAAGGATAGTTTACAAAGTTTTCTGATGGAATTCGACTGTGTCCTCGTGTACAAATCTATAGTGCTATAGTGTAGGCCTGTAAATGAGATTATGGAAAGAAAGAAAGAAAGAAAACCATTTATTCATAACAAAAATATAATAAGAGACAACAATAAATGTGAATGGTGTACCAATTTCACCGTTTCCAAGATGTAAAAGACATAAGTACATAATTTCTGTGTTTTATTAAGTTTTTGTTAATGTTTACTGGAAGTGTAGTAAGGTCCCGTAAAAATTTTGATTTAATTTGGGAAGCGCTTTTAAAGATCAGCAACTTGAAAGAAAATCACCCTTAGAAAATAAAATTATACCTATGTAGACTCTAAAAATAACAGCTTATTGTGAATACATAAATTAATAAGACAAGGTACACACATAAATATTTAAGTGACTTATTGTGAAATGTTAAACATTGTCTCAGATAAGAAGTTGCGGAATACTGGTAGCATTGTTCAGAAAATATCAATCTGGGCGCAATGATTATTTAATGCTTTACTGATCCCGGGTGTCGGGGAGTTTTGGCCGAGGACTGTAAAGCGGGGCATAACTCGAGGGTAGGCATCGCCTTATGATTGTTAGGGAGTTTAGGTATACAAAAATATGAGATCTAGCTGATTACGACGGTTTTAAGGCGATCTGTGTATGAGTCTAATCGCCTTTCTAGTCGTGTATGCGAAATGCCTAAGTGCTTATTTTCTAAGCCTAAAAATAAAATTATTGCAAAGCCTAAGAAATAACATTATTGGAATCTGAAATCTTAAATCATAGAAGAGGGATTCTGAATGTGTTTATCTATTTTTGAAATATGCGTAGGTAGTATAGTGAGGCCGCCATACGTAAGGCAGTATTCAAGTGACCACCGCGAGGAACGTTTTAAACATTTTCTCATTCCTGACTACTATCTTAAAATTACTATTATTTTTGATTATTTCCTGCCCGCTCTAATCACAGTGGGTAAGTTCATACGAATTCTTAAATTACTTCCCTTTGATCTCTCAGCGCGGTTTCAGCCCAAGTTCCAAAATCTGCTAGTATTAAGCAGAGGATTCTGCCTTGTTGGCGTCATGTTATGTTGAGTGAGTTGGGCCTTCTTGAAAGCCAGCTAAAGATGCCAGTGGTGCTGACCGTCTTTAAGACGAATGACCCTGTTTCCTTACCTTCCGGAAGGCTATCCTGAAGTTCTCCGAGAGGAAGGCGTACAGCAGCGGGTTGACGCAGGAGTTCATGTAGGCCAGCACGTGGGAGACGATCTGCGCCGTCACCGTGAAGTACGTGATGTTGTACGCGTCCAGCGCCTTCACCAGCAGGATTATCTGGACAACACATTTCTACATCAATACAATGAGCTGGATACTCCCACACGCTATCCTCTGGTCCCATTGTAAGCTGGCTTGATTTGTCATTTTATATCGTATATTTGTATTTGTACAAGAACTAAGACAAAGCAGACTTTGAATTTCTCAAGAACATAAATAATAAGGGAAAACTCTAAGAACTTGTTGTAATAAATCAAAATGATCTTTTACAAAAGCTACTTGATTTCAAGCAGGACTATACCATACAGTTTTAAAACAATGAAGAAGCAAACAAATATAAAGATGATTGTGAAAAGCTTTCAAAGCTCTCAAAGCAAATGAATTAATATCCAACAATGAAAGCTTTGGATTGAACAAAGTCATTTGAGGTTAAAATCCGAGGGCAGCTGTTATTGTGGCAGAAAGGGACGGAATTATTTTAATGTCCCAGCTAAATGGTTGGCGGACAATTAAATGCATTTTATTTGGGTTTTTTGGGACGTTCTCGCACAAAAACGGGTTATTAATGAAGGGTAAAGAAGGAAGTTTCTTTGAAAGTACGAAACCCGTTGTCTCCTTATTTTAAACATGAATTGTTATCTTCGTCTTTGAACAAATCTAGTGGACCATGTAACTATGGCAGTTAAGGTACAGTCCAATATGCGTACATATTGGTTATTAGTAGATAGCTTCCAACTGTACTCTGCTTCTAATTGAGTACAATTAGAAGCTAGCTACGAATGAACTAGAAATTCATGATTTCGATACACCGAATTGCTACACCGAGTAGCAAGCTATGGTGCAGCATTACATAATAAAATAATAAGTTAAATAATGTTGCTAAAATAATACCCAACGCGAACAACCCTCACTATACTAGAGCCAGCCGCCGTCATCCCAACATGTCTGGCACTAAACCGTCCTTAGTATTACACGAATTAAGTAACCTGACGCATAAAGCCTTGTTGCTAAGCTCACCAAACAGACAATAAAACCCTGTAACATATTAAAGTTAGCGTAAAGGTGTTTTCGTACTCAGTCCGTTTTTGCTTAGGTATATTTAGGAGCCTAATTCTCCGACTTAGCTTGCCTAATCCCCGGGTATTAAGGTAATGCTCCCTGTTATTGCTTTTCCTCCAAATAAAGCTCTCTTCCATGAACGAAACAGGACAGAAGTTTTATTTTGTTCTAGCTTCAATTGCCGTTTATTTAAAAGCATCAATTACAAATCAATAGGTTCAGGCGTTACTTTGCGGGAATCCGTTGTACTCGTAATATATTAGTAGGATATTTTGTAAGTGTTCCGCGCAAAACCTCTGATAAGATACAACCAAAGGCAGTCTGCCTGCGTCAGTGCACGCCCGCATGAAAGTATTTTATTATTCAATAAATTTATTGTACCTATATTGTGATTGAAAATTAACTTACTTAACTAAGTCCCACTTTTAAAAGATCAATTTAAACCCAGTAATATTTATAAGTAGTTAATCTAGCGAAAAACTGTATAAAAAAGGTCCCACACGTTCATTCCATTGCGACCCGATTACCCGTAAAATAGATCCAATGAGATTATGACAACAACCTTTTCTCCGGTTTATGTCCCCGGGCAGATAGACGACCGGCCAACGGTGGGTTTACGAAGGTATTCGACACTTTACCGTTTTAGGGCAGATTCTGAGTCTCTTCCGCCTTGAAGCGAGCGTGTCGGTTCACTTACACTACACTTACACTCTCCATTTTACATTGTTTGATAGTACGGTACCTTACGATCGGTCCACATTTATGGCTGCGCTGTGTCATTGAAAAATTCAGATGAGCTTTCTAATAATAATAATAATAACTAAAACTCACAACAATTTGTTAGTAATGCGGTGTGGATTGTCCGGTATTATTTATTTATTTAATGAAGTTTGCTAGAACTAAAATCAAACTCTGTCACGTAGACTATACATATAGTGAGGGGCGTTATTATCCTGCCAGAAGTTCGCGAGACACGGAACACGGTTCGGTCACAGCGCGTGTAATATTATTTGACCTGAATAATCACGAAATGTCCGATGAAGTGTGACAAATTAAAATGGAAGTGATGTTAAATTATAATTAGTTGACGCGACCCTTTTGATGTTTCCGACATTTCAGCAGGATTGCTCGCTGCCATGGTCACGGGTTCACCCGTCACTCACGTAAGTACTTTAATTATAATGTGTTTCCAACATACGTTAAAGACAATGTGATTAACGTTATTTAACACACCATTTTAATTTGATGTTGAGTATTATAATTTTCACGCGACTCAGATTTATTTATTGTGTTCGTATATGTAAAACAAAATTAATATGAATATGAGCATGTTCAGAGATTATTTTCAGAACTGTTTCTATGTAGTAGGAATAATAAATGTGATAGATTACATCATCACCTAAGAAACCTAAACAAAAGTACTAAGTAAGAGTACTTTAGAAGATAGAGGTACCTACTCCGAGTCAATATCTGCAGGCTGCTCTGCCACGGTCGAGCGCTCTCACCACGAGTGGGCAATGCGTGCACAAGAAGGCTCCGAGTGGGCGTGCGAAGGCTTTTGGAGAAATAATTATTTCGCTTCCCCGAGCCTGGGCATTTTTGAGGACCTTTTCCCGCCCGAAATAATGAGCTATTTAATTAGTTCCTTATTGACTTTCACAGAAACCATTTTGACATTTAGGAATACTTGTTATTGAGTTGAAAATATTTGCGTACCCTTCAAACTACAATAGTTTTTTTTATAAAAATAACGTACTGAGCTAAGATTATTTATTAACAAAGAAAATCACAATAGTATTTTGACAATTGAAGTGACTGGAGCATGTTGCTAACAATCTAGAGATAGCTCAACTGATCCATATCATGCGATACGGAAAGTTGCGGGATCCATCAAAGTGACAATGTTATACAAATAAAGGAATTTCGTACGGCACAAATATGAAAGCGATCAATAAGCACTTTATCAATAGTTAATTGATTCAGGGGTTGCTTTACGGAGATGCAGATTAATAATAAAACGGATCTCCGCTCTCGAGAGAAATGTACTAACAAATCCGTGCTTATGTTATTAAGCGATATATTCCCATCCGCCCCATTATCCTCCCCATCAATGGGGCAGTTGGGAAAAAAAATCCCATCTGCCTCATCATTCAAGTCAATGGGGTGGATGGGATTTTTTGCCCCATTGACTTTTTAATAATATAAAGAATAAATCTCACTATTCATATTCAGATACTCTTGTTCCTATTTACTAAGTTAAAGTTAAGTACACAGAGCATCCCCACAAACGATAGTCCTGGTGTTAACGAGAGCGGGTGGCCGCAGCACCTCAACTAACACCGAGAAACAACATACGAGTGGGATCGCGTCGTGTCGGTATTTGCTCAAATACGATATACATTTATGATTTATCATGTTTTTCGCACATTTATTAGAACTGCGGGTTCAGCACGGCGTTTCTTATCTAGGGGGTAGAATAGGCTTAAAATTACATAGACACCTAAATGTAATTTTTATGTAATTTTAAGCCTATTCTACCCTAGAGAGTAGAAAGTTTTTCTTCGATCACGACGAACTTCCTTCCTAGAACCCTTCATAAGTAAAAAAGAAAAAAGTTGTTAAAAAAAGTTTTTACTATCCTGTTTGTTGTTCATTGCAACATGAAGGTGATTTGGAGTTAGGTCCTTTGTATCGGGAGCAGCGATGTGGAAGGATTGCCATAATCTCGCTGAGAAGCTATTGAGAAAATAATAAGGGCCGATACTGTGTTGCCATATTTCTCCGGAAACTCCTATCAGGAAATTGTATTACGTGCCTCGTTGGGATTGATATGCCTATTAAAGGATATTTTGCTAAACATAACAATAAGCCCTCAGCAGAAGTACCTACCTTTATTAACTCTTCGGATCAAAGGGCGAGCGAAGTTTCGACGTCAATTCATTCGACGCGAATAATTACTATTTATTATAAAGAGAAATAATGAAGAGGGTTGTTGGAAGCCAATAAATATGAAAGCTATGTAGCTTAAATCGAACGTAGGTATTTTTTTCGATCTGTAGTGAATGTACTAGTCCTACTATAAACTAAAGATAAGGCAAAAGTTTGTATGTGTCTGTGTGTGTGTGTGTGTGTGTGTGTGTGTGTGTGTGTGTGTGTGTGTGTGTCTGTCTCGAGACAGTGTTAAAACTATTCAATGGATCGGGAAGTTTAATGAGCAACTTAAGTTCTGAACTAGGAATAGAATAGGCTAACTCGACTTCGAAATTCACTACCATAATCAAATGTTTGGTACTTTGCACTGAAAGTTGAAACTGATAAACACTCGTCTAGACTGGAGTAACCAGGGGAATAATTATAAATAATAATACTTAGGATTCGTTAAAGCGCGTAGATTTATTAGATTATATATAACCGTGCGAAGCTGCGGGTCATTAGTATTAATAGAACGGGCTAAAAACAAAAATAACTTTAACCGCAACTAGCTGTCCGCTCCGACTTATCACGGGTATTTACAAAAATGTAACGTTGTTGGTTGTATTATTGAAGTAATAATTAACACGTAACCTAAAAATATTTTGAAATATATTTTATGTTCATCAGGGATAACGAAGGATCCTTTTGTTTCCCTTTCATAAAATGTAGGTATTATGTATGTATGTATTTATATAAGTATATTAATGTATTTAGATATTTTTTATTATAGAAGTAGGTATGTATTTGGATGTAAAGTATTGATAATTTATTAGATTTTTTTTACTAAAGCTACATAGTAATGCACACAGATCACCATGTTAGGTCCAACGATCCTATCCATCCACGGTTGTCTGGTAGAGATCGCTCTTGAGCGATAAGACCGCCAATTGTCACATTTCTGTAATTTTTATTTTTATTGTTATTGTTTTATTAAGTGGGTGCTCGTGTCCGTACTCTCAGGTGGATACGGAAGGGTGGGAAATGGCTACATTTCCCACCACTAGTTATTATTTAGAATAATTTATGGACACAGGAATTACCCTACTCTGGCTCCAACTTCGCCTTTGTTACCGTCAGAACATTTCCTACAGTTTCTTACATTAGCTAGACTTGTTATTTTTAGCAAGGTTTTTAAGTTGCGTGCTTGTTGTATAATAATTTTATTTATTTAATACAACAAAACTCCAAGTTGCAAAAATTATCTATATCTATACTAATATTATAAAGAGGAAAGATTTGATTGTTTGTTTGTTTGTATGTTTGTTTGTTTGTTTGTTTGAATTGAATAGGCTCCGAAACTACTGAACCAAGTTAAAAAATTCTTTCACCATTAGAATCCTTAATTTTCCGTGATGAACATAGGCTATATAATATTTTCAAAAAAGTTAGGGATCCGCATGAAAAATTCAATAATTGAACCGTGGGCTGTATATTCAACCTCTTTTTCTATTATGGCGCGTCAGAATAGAAAGAGGTTGTATAGCGCACGGTGCTTGCTTTTTCTCTACGGCCACTGTCAGTTTTGGAATGTCGAGTCAATGTCAAAAACCCCAATGCTGTTAAAAAAAGTAAGGATCCGTATGAAAACTGTAAAACCCATCGTTTTAGTGTGTATAATTTCTGAAATTTTTGTTTAATGCGGTAAAGGGCGGGCCGCTAGTCTATAAATAAATTCAAACGGATTGTTAAAACTGTCTTTGCAAAAAGGCTTACTATAAAGTATCAGATATAAAGTTTGGGACGAGTTTTGCTTCAACTCGAAAACTAACAAGCTAACAAGGTAAAGGTTTCTTGTTCGCTTCTTTACTTTACCTTAAAAAGATTGAAGTGAACAATCAATCAAAGTGATCACTTTATTTCCCAGTATTACTAATATAATTTGTATTTTGTGACGTGTCCAAGATTCCTGTATGATCTAAAGGAAATAAAGTACTTAGATTTTTTTGATTTTGAATGCTATCTACATAATTTTTATATTCATTTGCTTTGGTTAAATACTTATAATAATAGTTATTTATTATTATTTTCAGGCTATTTTCAACAATAAATTGATTATTCAAGATCCCAACACCCCCAACATGAGTTTTATAACATGGTTTTGATTTCTTATGAACGAGCATGCATGGGCATGGTACTACACCTACATAGTTACTTCATATAAAGTGCGTTGACATCTCGTCGTCCGTCGACGTACATTGGACATGCCTCCCCTCCCCCAAACAAGTGGGGTTTTGCCATTTTCCGCTCGCTCGGCGTATAAGTGATCAATCATAGTAGGGGCGTTAAAATACAAATAAAACTGCTGCCTCCACTCCTGTGGTAGGGTCCCTGAGTGGGCTCTAACGTTAGACACCTGGGCGCCGCCGCCGCTTCGGGGCTCGATCTTAATGTTACGTCACGCCTGCCACGGCCTATATTAAGTAAACATTATCTAAGGTAATGGAAATGTGTAAATGGATAGAGAACTAGCGTTCCGCCCCGGCTTCGCACGGGTAAGTATTTAAGTTAAATTATAAAATTTTACGTTGGGTTATATTATTGAAGTTTTTATACGAGAGCCTATTTTATTTGCAATTATTAAACAGCCTCTGATCATCGGGAATAATGTAGGATTCTAATAATAAAAAAAAATTCAAATCGTTCCTGTAGTTTCGGAGCATTCAACTCAAACAAACGGTCAAATTTATCCTCTTTAGAGTATTAGTATACATAAACTTATTATTTTTGTGATCTTAAAATACAAACTTGTCGATAGCTTAAGTTCTTATGAACGCGGCCTTGTCTTTGAACACTTCACAATCGATCACGACTTCGGTTAAGTGACACTTACCTTCACCATCTCCGAATTAAGGTACATTTTCAACTTGTGATTGGCTTAACTCACAAGAACCCTTTTGGGAGCCCCTTAGCAAGTTTCCTAAGGATTTGAAGGATTTGTGATCACAAAAGTTATGAGGGTAAAAGGGAAAAGATTTCATAAAATTATTCATGTAAATTGTGTAGGTATCGTCAGCGTCAAAGTGAGTCGAGTTTCCGAGTCACCGCCGCGTCGCGTCGCACCGACATCAATCAATTTCCGTGCAGATGCAGACTTATCGCATTCGATTCAGTGGGTTAGAAGATAATCTTAAGAATATAAAACCAATCTAATCTAAAACACAATCTACCTACATTTTCTATAAGTACTAATATTACAAAGAGGAAAGATTTGATTGTTTGTTTGTTTGAATTGAATAGGCTCTGAAACTACTGGACCAATTTGAAAAATTCTTTCACCATTAGAATCCTTTATTCTCTGACGAACATAGGCTATATAATATTTTCAAAAATGTTAGGGGATCCGCATGGAAAATTCAATAATGTTATGGCGCGTCATAATAGAAAAAGAGGTTGAATATTAGCGCACGGTGCTTGCTTTTTCTCTACGGCCAGTGTCAGTTATGGAGTATCGAGTCAATGTCAAAAACCCCAATGCTGTTAAAAAAAGTAAGGGATCCGTATGAAAACTGTGAAACCCATCGTGTTTAGAGTGTATAATTTCTGAAACTTTTGTTTAATACCCGTGCGAAGCCGGGCGGACCGCTAGTTATAAGACTATCGACGAATCTACGCAAACATGTTTCACAAACTTTCTCACTAATTGTTTTCAGGGTTTACTTGTTAATTTCCCTCAACAGGCTTGTAATACTTGTTATTTGTAATTCTTAGATTTATAAGTACCTAGGTTGAATCTGCAGCCTTATTGTCTAACTTGAAATCCATTACCAGTGAACTTCAAACCGATTACCAGTTGTAGACCCAGTCTGAATGTTGTCGGTATTGTCTAAGATATTCAACTGGTCTTCAGTTTCAGCTATTTACACACGAAAGTGACAATTGCAGTCCAGCAGCCTTATTGTCTAACTTGAAATCCATTACCAGTGAACTTCAAACCGATTACCAGTTGTAGACCCAGTCAGAATGTTGTCGGTATTGTATAAGGTATTCAACTGGACTTCGGTTTCAGCTATTTACACAATACGAAAGTGACAATCGAAGTCCAGGCTAGGTTTGAAATGCAAAACTGAAGCCGATTACGATTACCAGTTGAGTTAGACATAGAGCCGCTGTTATTAAAAACATATTTCACTCAATTTTATCAACAACTAGTTATTCGCGACGATTGGACGATTGGACCAGCACGGGTCGAGAGCTCGTGATCAGCGCCGGGCGTCTGTCACTGAGTACAAAGGAATGTTCGGGCTATTTCGCCTGAGGCTGAGGCAAGGCTGAAGGCGGCAGTATTATAAGCCTCTGGTCCATCTGGTTCTCTGTCATCGTTAAAACAGGATTACTTGTTTATATTTTAGAGCTCTTGTCTCAGCTAAGGTCTTGTTTGTGTTAAAAAAATAATAATTAGGTGGGTTATGTAGCAAAAAATAAATCGTACAAAGCGTTCTAACTATTATTTTTTACTGTCGTATCGTGCGTGGCCCATATTATTGTCAATTTATTGTTACATTCGAACTAAACAAGTGAAGAGCGGGTCGTAAACTAATTTCTTTAGTAATAAAATGGTGAACCTCTGGAGGGTCTTCAAATTCAGTAATAAAACTAATATAATAAATATTTAGCTTGAATGGTTATCTAATTTGGTCGTCCTCGGCTGCCATGCGGCTCTGGGAACAAGCGCTCGGCTCCGCTTACTTAACGTTAATGCTACGTGGCGTGCCATATTATGCTAATTCAGGATATTTAAATACATTTAAGTGTTTTTTCAACTGAAAATGACGTGAACTAAGAATAAACTACATTATAATTGACGCAAGATCGCAAGTTTTATTATTACACGAATATTTAATCGAAATTGAGGTTGAAGGCCAAATTTTTCTTGTATTGACTGGAGGAAATTAATGCGGAATTTATGGTGGTAAAATAAATTGATGCCAGAGCACCTAACGGGAAAATTTAAATATGTAGGAATTTTCAGCAATTTTTAAGTTGTACAATTTTTTACAACGCAGGAATATTTTTAATTTACATCGAACGAAATTATTAGCAACAAGTTCAGTTTTTATTTTATTCCAGAATGAGGGCGTAGTGTTATTGTATGTATACTAGTGATTACGATAACTCAGAGAATCCGAGGCATTATGAGTGTTTGCGTAGCTACTGGGTTGTTAGCACAGCACTATCTCGCGGTATTACGTACTTATCAATATTACGAGATAAATATGTCCGGATCCATAAGGAAATATTACATTTAAAGTAAGGAAGGGATTACGGATTGCATTAAGCCACAGGAGGGTTTAAACGAAAAGAAGTGGACTATGTATGGTGTATAATGCGTTAAGAATATCTGTGGATCAGGATGGAACGTGCGACGTACATGCGCGTTTAGGACGACATTAGCCATATCAACACAACAAATGATTGAAAAGATCTCACCTGTATGGGGCACCAGCAGACAGCAAACACCACAACGACCACGACCACCATCCTCGTGACCTTCTTCCTCCCCCTCCTGCTCTCCGCGGAGACCCTGCCCCCCGGAGCACTCTTCCACAGTCTCGACAGCATACACATGTATAGCACGCTGATCAGTGCCAGCGGTATCACATACGAAGATAGGAAGAACGACATCTGAAATCCCAGCTTACTATAACCCTGCTCCTCTAAAAATACACATGACGAGTGGTTTCTATGGAAGTATGAGTATTCTCTCTCTCCGTGGCAGATCCCCACGGGGATCGCCGTGGTCAGGATCACCACCCATATGCAGCCGATCGCTCGGAGCGCGTTCTTCTCGGTCCTGATCGACATGGACGTTATAGGGTGTACCACTGCCATGAATCTGTCCAGCGACATGAGAACTAATGTGTATACCGACGCATGGGCTGTCACAACTATGAAGTACTGGACGACTTTGCACCACCAGTCCCCGAACGGCCATCGCGGCATCACGTAATCCGTCGCTGTGAAGGGGACGCAGAAGATCACAAAAAGAAGATCAGCTACCGCAAGGTTTATGATGAGTAGGTTGGTCGTAGACCGCATGCCGGGGTTGGCAGCGACGACGAGCACGACCAAGGCATTGCCGACGAGACCAACGATGCCGATGAATCCGAAGAAGATGGGCACGACTCTGGAGACCACCTTCTCGAGCAGCTCTCCGTTCTCGTACTCGGAGCTGAAGTTGCAGCCGCCGAGGCGCGCCTCCTCCGTCGTCAGGTTCAGGCAGATATTATAGAACTCGTCGTCGGTCGGATCCATCTTACTGCTGCATCCTTTTAGGGGTTACCTGGAGACAAGAGGAAAAGCGTATGAGTTTTGCCGCAGAATTATCAGAGATAGAAATAATGAGAGGAAATCGATTCTGGTCTGTCCACATGTTTGCACAAACTTCTCATATTGTTTCGTGGGTTCTGACACACAAAACTTGTATAAGAATCAGGATTTGGTAAATACGAGGAGGCCGTACCTTAAAACAATTTGGTGGGAAGAAATGTTTGACAGACTGTACGGGGCTGGGCCAACATATTAGTTGCGTTATAAGATTGCTTGAAGAACAGGCCGAAAGTATTTCTCGTTTTTGGTTACCAATTTAGCAGTTCATTAGTATTTTAACAGACAATTTAAATAATGTTTTTCTTTGGATCGAGCTGTACAAACAACCCACAGGTAAGTAAATATATTTGGTATAAAATCCGCGCGAACGTGTGCGAGTGGGTGTTATTATGAGTTTCTGTAGTGCGACGATAACAGATTGCGAGCTGGAGTGTCAATAAAGACTGGATGGGACATTAAGGTCGGAGCACACTAGCACACTCGCAATAGGCCCAGCCCGGACTTATAAAATATTATATACAGCGGCTGACGATAATATCGATGTAATCTTATTCTTTATGGGATTTGCGTACCTGATTCCCTGTTCGCACTATAGATGCAATACTTACTGCACAAAATCCCATAGAATTTAATATGAAGATTAATATGAAAAATTATAGAAAATAAATGTGAAACATATTTCTAAAACAGTATTACCAGTTTAGACTACCTATTTATTTTTATTAAAGAGCTTTCAAAATCTATAAGAAGCCAAATTTAATGTCTAAATACAAAATTTACCATATCAAACAAGATTTGACAACGAACGGTAAATTGTTCAACACTTTATTAAATAAACAATTACAACTAAATAACCAAATTAAAACCGATCTGGACACCTTAGAAATTACAAATAATTAATTATATATAACATAATAGTTGAGGTTATTCCGTAGTAAGGGCTCATACAAAAAAAAAAAAACACATGTGCTAAGAAACAACACGCGCTGTGGAGTCCGACCTTACTGTAAACAGTTCCGTCACGTTATCAACGATCATCGTGGAATCAAAAATAGCCATTCCCGAGTAGGCTTAGGATGACACACCTCATAAAAGTCTATAGAAATTTCATAAAAGTTAGAAGATATACAAAAACATACGTTTCATTTGACAACCCACATGAGTTGAGGCATCTTTTAAAATTTTGACAAAAAATGTACTTTAGACAATTTTTAGGTAGGTACTGAATTTTTTAAATTTTTTTTCCTACCTACATCTATGCTAGCGCAAGAACTCTTATTATTTCCACCGGTATGGGAGCCCGCACCCATTCCGCCTTTCGAGATCGTTTTCGACGGCTCATTCCACTCGCCGACATTTATATTGTGCAATTTTGGGCTCGCTAGCTCTCTGTTATATATTTTTCATACTCCTTATTTATTTGACTTTTTTGTGAGCACCGAAAAATAAAAATAAATTCAGTGGCTCACTCCTCTTGTAATATTTTTTTGTGTTAAATGGGAAATAGGAATTGGTAGTAATAGTCAGCTATGATATGTGAATATAATGTCTAGGAGTTTGCAGATGTTTGAGCAGCTATGGTGCCTTCAGGGCCCTTTGCTGCTCATTATAAAAATAAATTTAAATAAAAATCTTTTATTTCGGATTTCATTGATCCATAATTTGTTAGTAAACTTAACATAAAACTACAATTAAAATCAATTAAATCAAATACATAATATTTAAAACAATTCATCAAAAACAACTTAAATTATTAAACTAAATTACATTACCAGATTAAATTAAATAGTTGAATTAAATTAAATTACCTACACAATAAAATTAGATTAAATCAACAAAATTAAATTAAATCAAATTTTTTTATTAAATATAATCATAGAATTCAAATAACTTTTTTTACAAAATTTAGCCATATTGGAGAAGCAATCCTTCCGGCTACTGTTTTTAGGATACTATTGGGGCTATCCCGCACTATTATGCTCAAGCATTCAATATGGACATAGGTAGATGAAGATAATTATGATTATGGTTGTATCGGATGGTACTAAGGCTCGACCCCTTGAATATAATTTCTGACTACGGCCCTGCATTTACCTGGGGCTATTCCTTTGTAACGCGAAAGACGAAAACTGTAATAAGAAATTTAAGTCGTACTCTTTTGATCGTTCTTTGATTGACATCAACACGGGAAATGAACCGGCACTCTTTATAAACAAAGTAAGCAACGTTTCCATTCTGCAAATAGATTTACGATCAATCCAATGGAGGAAAACATAATATTGGAAGCCCAAAGCACACAACACCGGATCCGGGACGAGTTCAATGAACACTCGAGAGTTGTTTTCAAGATTCGCTTGATGTTTCACTGGTTTGTTTCAATAATTGTTTCTTGCAAAAAGTTCTATCCTTTGTTTGATTATATATTTATTAAGAATTGTTTATTTGATGTAGAATTGTAGAATAATTACCACACATACAGTATATTATAGGAACCTAGGTAGCTAACAGTGTATCCATTCACTTGTGGTCAACAAGTGAAATGGATACTACATATAAACATCCAATGTGGATGTAAATATCAATGATAATATTGATGAGGCTGCCAGTCCCAACGGACAGTTCAGTGCAGTACAAGTAAATCTGATGTAGGAATGATGTAGGAATACCAATAGAATTGCATAAAATATGCGCTCCATCTCACTCCGCACCACACGACGGACAGCCTTATTAGCCGCGTCGCGCATGACTCGACGAGGTATGTGCTAGAATAAATCAGATCATTTCATTAAAATTAACTTTGATTTCATTCATTTCCTCATATCTAATAATATACAGGTTTTAATTGGTGTTACCTCTACACACTCCAAAAGCGGAAATAGAAGTTCGTAATTATCTGAACATTTATGAAAATTTTTAGAAAATAATTAAAATTGCGCGTATTTTCTCTATTCCCCGGGCGAGTAAAATCTTACAGAAGTAAATAAATCCTAGGAGTATAAAGGAGGCGCTGTATCACGTCGCATTCCGTTTACGCAAATGGAATACCTAAATAAAAATTATTGCGATCTCTCTGAGAACGTAGGTAATAAATAATGCCTGCTGAAAGTCGCCGAGATACGGAATATAAAACACACATAGTCAGTGTCTACTCGTACCTACATTCGTCCGCTGCGACGACGCCGCTACTCTACATATATTGTAATTATTATTGGTAAAGCGCTTCTATTCTACGGAATCATCACAGTTTTGTTTGCATATTTACAAAAACTGTAAAAGTATTCCTGTTCCATACATTTACCGCCTAGCAACGTTCTAATACTTAGAGAAGGCATTTTGACAAATCATAATAACTAATGTTCCTAAATCACAGCTGGGGGACGCCGGCGCCGGCGCCGCAGCTTGAGCAACATATATTGCTATATTCTAATTTTGACTACTTATGTATATATTCTCTATTATGTTATGTTATTCTTGTGCTACAACGAACATACTGCAGTCTGTTGTCTGGTCGTTTGATATAGAACTTTATAAATATATCTAACGAGTTAATTCTGCATTCGTCAAGTTAAGCTAAGCGCACGTGTATTGTGCAGTCAACTCGTCACGTCGGCTGAAGACATGAAGGCCGGTTTGTAAATCATTGCGACAAACGAACACTCCCCGTATTTTCATCATTTTTGTGAGAATACAATTTGTTTGTTTCCGAGAGTTGGATCAGTAAAATTGCACGTTAGCAAATCTTGATTACTTTCCCATTGAAATGTCGCAGTGGATTTAAACACGTTATTGTAGGTACCTACTGGTTTTGTGCTTACCAAATATTTTAAATTCAGTACAGAGATGGTAAAGCAGTTTCCATTGCACCCAAGTACATTAAATGTTGTAATGTAACATAGGTAGGTTCTATTATATAAAGCTAAAATTATTATTAGTCCTTGCACACTGGGACTAGTGTAGTATAATACTGAACGGTGGGGAGGGTCAATGTTTCGACGTTTTACAAAATATATAAAAAAGTGTGGAAACAACAGCAATTTAACAAAAACTTCTTAAAAATATTAATTTACAAATTAATATTTGATTATTTTTTATACTTACTTCTGACTTTAAAAATATTGTCACCAAAATTTGTACGTGAAATTAAACAAGTACGACAAGTGCGAGTGTAACTCGCGCGCCGAGGGTTTTGAACTTTTGTCGTTTAGGTAGGTACGTATATTGACGACCTGTTAGCGCGGTGGGCTTACAACGCAGGAGGTTGCGGTTTGATTCCCGCCTCGGGACTAATATTTGTAAGATCTGCAGATTATTTGTTCGAGTGTTCTAGTCCTTTTCTACGTACACAAAAATAAATCATCTAATGTGATACTTATTTATACTTTATTAAGTATAACAGATATCGTAGTAGTACGAATTACACAAGCTTGCTTAGCTTGTCGCTAAATGATGTTGTGTGGATTATCCAGGATACATTACTCTTCTCATATTTTTTTGGAGCACGGTGGAATTCATGAATTCAATAATCTTATTATCTAAATATTCTTCGAGCGCAGTGGAATACATTGGGTATGGACTTTAAAATTTTGAGAACAACGGTTTCGTGGCGCTGTGGAACCCTACTATTACAGTTACCTACTACAGAGATTAGTGGGTAGGTAAGTGGGTTGGTACCTACAATTATTTTTTCGACTTTTTTCTACGTATTTCACTAAGTTTATAACTTAGACGATTTTTAAAACCTGTTTTGAATTGTCGAAATCCATACCTTTGATTTGATATTGCTCTCAATGAAATAGCCCCCATTGTATGAAAATTCGTTTTTTGACCATATTTCAAAAAGTATTGTTTTTACAGACTTCTCTATATTTTTCCTGTAAAATATAGATCAATACCTACAAACACTTGGTACATATCACGTCGATCGCTCTGCAAACTTCGGAGATAGGGGGGGGGGGAACGGTCATTTTATTGACCATTTTCAAAATATTTTAAAAAGTATGAAATCTACCGAAATTTCAAAAACTATTTTGAAATCTACAAACCTTTCATTTGATACCACTTTCGACTTTGTACGTTCCATTTAAAATTTCGATTTCAAAATTTGTATGGAAAATCTTCATTTTGATTTTTCATTTATTTTTTTTTAAATATGTGCGGGCGCACAAAATGTATTATTATTTAAAATTTCAAGTCAATAGCTGCAGTAATTTCTGAGATATTAAGGATTCAAAACACAAAACAGACCCAAAGCGATTTCATAAGGGTTTTGCAACCGATGGCAAAACCCTAAAAAGAAAATTCTTTCTATCTGTACAAGCGCACGAAATGTAGCATTTATCTAAAGTTTAAGTAAATAGCTGCAGTATTTGGTGTGGTATTAAAGATTGACAAAGGACAGAAAAAGCGACACCATAAGACAGCATAAACGTTTAAAGTCATGGAACTGCTTTTATCAATAGGAAAACTTAAGATGTACAGGACAGGACACTCAAGCTTTTTTATCGAGCATATTCAGTCAATCTTGTTTCGAATATATCTTACTATCTAGAATCCTTAACCTTCAATTGTAAAACCTAAGTATTTCATCAAAAATAAATTATGTTCTTTCTGGCCTCAAATCTGTACAGCCAAAACGTAGGTTTTGGGGGGACTCACTTCACCAGATTTATGACTCACGGTGACGGCGGCGCCAACATATTATATTCTTATAATACCGTTACACAAAGGATTTTTCAAAATCCATTTCACATGATATTTTTCCTAAGCTTTTTTATTGCCTCTGTAATAGTTTATTTTGTATACTTTGGAGATGCGAAAACAAAGTTTGGTGGACACCAAGAGCACTTTTTCAAACAACTTCTCGTGTTGCTTGAAAAAGCGCTAATAAAGTACCTATAAGTTAATATTATATTTCCAGAAAATCCCTACCCTCGAAAAGTTCTATCTACTACTAAACTTCGCCAGAAAATGAAATTAATATCAGGGTGAACCATCACCGCAGCTGTTAACAGAGGAACGGGTAAACTTACGCACCGTTAGCTTTTACGCTACTGTCGAAAACTAGAAAATTAATTAACGTCAAATCTCGACAGTTATATAAAACAGCGAAACTAATTTTGTTAGACCTGCCTTAAATGGTTGGTTGAATAAAAGGATCGCATTCGCTTCTCAGAATTTGAAACAAGACTGTTCGTCTTTCGGTCGGACTAATTATTAGTTTAATCTTATTTTTAGTTTCGCCCACTCGTAACACCCACCGATGCACATTAAAAAAGAATTTCAATATTTTCTTCAGAGTAATCCTCATAAGTACACAACGCAGGTTGCGGTTTGATTCCCGCCTCGGGACTAATATTTTTACGATCTGCAGATTATTTGTAAAATAAATCATCTAATGTGATACCTATACTTTATTAGAATCTATCGTAGTACCAATAACACAAGCTTTGCTTTGCTTGTGGCTAAATGATGTTGTGTGGATTATCCTAGAAACATAACTCTTCTCATATTTTTATGGAGCACGGTGGAATTCATTAGTTCAATAATCTTATTACCTTAAATATTCTTGGAGCGCAGTGGAATACTTTGAGTATGGACTTTGAAATTTTGAGAATAATGGTTTTGGGGCGCTTTGGAAATACTATTACAGTTACTACAGAGATTAGTGGGTAGGTAAGTGGGTTGGTATCTACAATATTTTTTCGACTTTTATCAACGTATTTCACTAAGTATGAAACTAAGACGATTTTCAAAACCTGCTTTGAATTGTCCAAATCCATACCTTTGATTTGCTCTCAATGATTTATTGCCCCCATTGTACGAAAATTAGTTTTTTGACCATATTTCAAAAAGTATTGTTTTTACAGACTTCTCTATATTTTTCCTGTAAAATATAGATCTATATCTACAAACGCTTGGTACATATCACATCGATCGCTCTGCAATCTTCGGAGATAGGGGGGGGGAGGTCCGGTCAATTTTTCGACCTTTTTCAAAATATATCAAAAAGTATAAAATCTATCGAAATTTTCAAAACTGAATTGGAATGTACCTACAGACCATGACCTTTCATTTGATATCCAACTCGGAGGGGCAGCCTCCCATTTAGAAAAAAATTCCCCCCTTTTTTGACCATATTTCAAAAAGTCTTATTTTTACAGACTTCTCTATATTTTTCCTGTAAAATATAGATCCATATCTACAAACACTTGGTACATTTCACATCGATCGCTCTGCAATCTTCGGAGATAGGGGAGGGAATGGTCATTTTTTTGACCTTTTTCAAAATATTTTAAAAAGTATAAATCTACCAAAATTTTAAAAACTATTTTGAAATCTACATACAAATACCTTTCATTTGATACCACTTTCAACTCATAGGACCCATTTAAAATAATTAAAATTTCTTTAAAATTTCTATTTCAAAATTTGTAGGTACCTACTGAAAATCTTCCTTTTGATTTTTCATTTATTGGCATTTATTTTTCTATAAATATGTGCGGGTGCACAAAATGTATTATTATTTCAAATTTTAAGTCAATAGCTGCAGTAGTTTCCGAGATATTAAGGATTCAAAACACAAAACAGAATCAAAGTGATCCCATCCCATAAGGGTTTTGAAACAGATGTCAAAACCCTAAAAATGTATGCAGAACGCTTCTTTAGCAGTTGAAGAACATCTTGCGACAAGGTTTTAACCACGTAACATTATATAAATATGAAAAATATGTAGAAACAGTTGATGAACGTTGATTGAAGGTTGTGCAAGGTGGACTCATTATTTTTTGTTACAGAACGCCATCTATATAGGTAGTCAAGGTACTTGATCGGTAATTGCATTATTAAATAATAATAATAATAAATTAAATTAAATTAAATTAAGGTACCTAATTAAATTAATTAAATTTTGAAAATACATTTTGTGGAATCTATAAGTAATCTGTCACTGTCAGTCAGGATAGCCAGATACAAATACTGTATGGAAAACTAATTAAAAAGCACGGGAAATATTAACATCATCAAAGGTAAGCCAAGATAGTTCATAAACTTAGGGATTATATATACTTCGACAAGGTAATTTTACCGGCGAAATTACAAGACACCTGCCACCAATTACAAGATGAATTATGTTTAAAATCACCATCTAAGTATATTTTACACTAGCGATCCGCCCCGGCTTCGCACGAGTAATAAGCAAAAATTTAATTTTTCATACGCGAGGAGCGTTTTTGAAAATATTCTATAGCATATGTTGATCACGCAAAATTTAGGATTCTAATGGCGAAATAATTTTTCAAATCGGTTCTGTTGTTTCGGAGCCTATTCAATTCAAACAAACAATCAAATCTTTTCTATTTAAAATATTTATATAGTGTATCGTATACAGTTCAGTATAGAGGTAGATAAACACAGTACAATTTTACTACCGATAAAATTGAATTTACATAAAATGTTGATGGAACGATTTTTGCAAAACAAAACCCTGGCCATTGACCAACATTTATATATATTTTAAACATACCTATGTATATGTTATTGCTGAACAACACGATACCCTTTTCATTTCGTTTGTTTATTGCAATAGTAGGTGCGGGTTTAGTTCTCGTTGTTTGCATGTTTTACAATTTTTTAATGCTGGTTTGAATTTTATGTAGTAAGTGTCTGAATAAGAAGACCACTTTGGGATTTCTACAATCATTAGAATTATAAACCTTTTTAACACCGTCCTTCACAGTCGAAGTAGGGTGGAGTTTGGTGGTAAAACTCCTTAAAAATTACACATACCTATCTCACTCCTTAGCCAGATCTATAAGCTGTCTCAAACCGTCTCGCCAGGAGTCTCGATGAATTCCAGTCACGAAAACAGGCGGGTTCCGCGGAGATTTGGTACTATAGACTACAAGCACAGAGTGAGGCAGATTATACGAGAGGTCTGAAGAGTATAATCAGGCCCTCTTGGTCTGGCTTTTAAATATAGCCCCCATGAGAAGGCCTTTGCTCAGCTGTTCTAGAATCCTTACATAACGATGCCAAGTAGACCATCGCAGTATCGAAATGCTGAGATGCCTCTACGAAGCGGCCACTATGTGTGTCCACAAGCGCGTTGGAAGATATGCTTGAGATGCTGGACTGGGTAGGTACAGGCCTCAACATCAACGGCGACGCGTATCATAAAATTATCTGTATGAAATTTGACTTGTCTAAGTGCTTATTTCGTAAGCCTAAAGAAATAAAGTTATTGAATCTGTGTCTGGATCTCGCATGGGAGTGTATTGTGCACTATCCCCCTGCCTAAACAGGCTAACCCAACCAGCCCAGCTCCTTGAAGTACCGGAGCAGAATCTTTTGTGATTGACAGCTTCGAATCAGCTTTTCTGTGGGTGTGGATAGGGTTGATGCCGTAAATAACACCTTTTCTCTTCTGAGCTCCTTTGTGGCCGTACCACAACATATACTGCTGTCTGTGGCGCCAGGCTTGAAACGATGATGGTTCAGTTCGCAGTGACCTGTGATGATGCCCACCATCGTTTTTAGGTCCTCGCGGCTCATCTTGATCATCGTGTTTGTGGTATCGAACCTTAGCGTAGAGCTTGTATTATGATAATACTAGTAATATTATCAAGATTTTAAAGAAATGACTTTAACCTAAAATAAAGCAAAACTGAGCACAAAACATTAGACAACACTGTTTATGTTTACCTACTTAGTCATTGAAAAAACTAACTTCCTCTCCGGTATTTACACGATTTTCAACTCTGTTTTAACACTCATAAAGTTGGCTCTCACAAAGCTGAACATTGGCGGAAAAATTAGGAGGTAATTGAATGTAATGAAAGCCTCATCATTACTTTTACGTGAAAATATTTATTTTCGTAACATTCAGGTCGTAAGCCGAGGTAATTTAATACAGCTTTTATGAAAATATTATAGAGAAAATAGAGACAACAGCGTTAATTTTATATTTTTGTCTTATTTCTACGTAATTAAGTCGGGACATAACACGGTAAACAAAATAAAAAATAAATCTTGTGCAGGTACCAAGATAGTAATTTGTAGCACAAAACAACCAACATTCACGCCGAATGTTCTTCACAGTAGTCCCTGTTTATAATGAGCATATTTACGAAACACTTGAAAGAAGGCGAATTCTCTCTAAAAGAGATACGGGATAGGGTCTCTGCAATGTCAGCGCGGAATGTCTCATAAAAACGTTTCAAATTATTTAGACGTGGAACATCTCTTGAGGATACATTCTGTCGATCTTGTCGGCCTCGGCTAACTCTTTATTTCATCTACTGTGTGTGTGTGTTCCATTATATGTATTATACGTATTGTTTTAACATTTTCTTTATATTTTATAATATACCTATTAGCGGACCGTCGACTTCGGGGTATTTAAAGAAAATTGAATTTTCATGCGGAACCCTTGGAAATATTCTATAGCCTATGTTCATCAGGGAAAAATTTGGATTCTAATCTAAGGTCCAGTAGTTTCGGACCCTATTCAATTCAAACAAACAATCAAATCTTTTCTCTTTATAATATTAGTATAGATAGGTACGTCACAGGAGGATGCTGCTTCAATTCCCCCTTCGGGATAAATGTGCTCGACTAATATCTTTAAAACAAGATCCAACACGAAAACTATCCAACAACGGTCGCCAATCAACTTAAAGAAACTGAAATGTCTGTCAATTTCATTGGTATCGTAAAGTTTCAGGAGGCACAGGTTTGTTGATCAATTGACAGTGGGAGGGATGGGACGTCAGTAACCGACTCCGGACTGACAGGGAGGGGGGGAAGCCTCACCCCCTGCACCGATGCGAAAAATTTCATACATTGGTCCCCGAGCAAAGTGACTCAATTTTAAATCTATCTATATCTATACTAATATTATAAAGAGGAAATATTTAATTGTTTGTTTGTTTGAATTGAATAACCTAACCTCCGAAACTACTGGACCGATTTGAAAAATTATTTCACCATTAGAATTGAATATATAGCGCACGGTGCTTGCTTTTTCTCTACGACCAGTGTCAGATTCAGATTCAGAATCAATAACTTTATTTCTTTAGGCTTACAAAATAAGCACTTTGACAAGTCAAATTGTCAAAAATGTCAGTTATCAAGTATCGAGTCAATGTCAAAAACCCCAATGCTGTTAAAAACGTAAAGGATCCGTATGAAAACTGTGAAAACCATCGTGTTAGTGTGTATAATTTCTGAAATTTTCGTTTAATACCCGTGCGAAGCCGGGGCGGGCCGCTAGTGTATTAATAAAACTTTCTTGACGCCTGGAATTGAAGTATGGATTATTGATGAGATAAGTGGTTACTTGATGCATACTCTACAGACCATGCTACAGACGTACTGTATGTACTTGAGTACCGCTGACAGACCGCGGTCGTATCTATATCTTATCTATATCTATGCTAATATTATAAAGAGGAAAGATTTGATTGTTTGTTTGAATTGAATAGGCTCCGAAACTACTGGACTGCTTTGAAAAATTCTTTCACCATTAGAATCCTAAATTTTCCGTGATGAACATAGGCTATATAATATTTTCATAAAAGTTAGGGATCCGCATGAAAAATTCAATAATTTAACCGTGCGCTACATATTCAACCTCTATTTCTATTATGGCTCCGCTGTTTGCTTATTCTTTACGGCCAGTGTCAGTTATGGAGAGTCAAGTGTAAAAACCGTCAAAAACCCCAATGCTGCTAAAATAAGTAAGGGATCCGTACGAAAACTATGAAACCCATCGTGTTAGAGTGTATAATTTCTGAAAGGACCGCTAGTATTGCATGAATTGCTGAACTTTATCAATCTGTAAAACACGGTTTTAATTACGAAAGACAGTACGCACATAGCCTTTTGAAAAGTTCTATGTACTAAAATTTTGGAAGGTAAATATTATGTAGGTACATCATTATGTAGGTAAAGGTAGGTTCGTAGGTATGATCTCAATATTAGCATAGTAGAGAATCCAGAATTATACAAGGTGTAACAAAATATGTGTACTAAGCCGAAGGGGGAGGTTTCAGACCCCAATGGTGATCAGTTGTAGGGGGGAGAAAATTAAAAATTCCTATTTTAAATATACTATTTTTTTTATTTTTTTCCCTCTTTTATTTCCTTATTTGGGTAACCTATACATACCTACTACCACTGCAGTTAGGTAGGTATTTATGTTCGTAGAGTTCAGCTATGGCGGGGCGGGAGACTACCTAATCTATCTATCTAGCTATCTATTACTCTACATCTATGCCCATACTGACGTCATTGTCACAGGTACAGAAACCGCTGCCTTTAGGGTTGTCACTTCGTAAAAAATCAGCTGTCCATGTTGAAACTTTGCTGCTGTTTTTTCCAAAATACCGATCGAAATTCGAAAAGTCGTGGAACAAAAGTTGGTCCCCTGGGGGGTGGAAATTCACCCCCTTTCGCTTAGTACACATATTTTGTTACACCGTGTATATATGTATAGCTTCTCGTAAATTCTAGACTTGACCTAGGAGCAATAATTTTCATTAAACAAAAATGTTATTATAATAAGGTTTAATATTTTGTTTCATATCTACTAACCCCAGCAATTTTAATTAAAAGTTCTTGTATTTCAAATTCCACGTTCGTAGAAATTCAATAATTTCAGCAATTAAACGTATTTAAAGTACAAAGACGTCCAAGTAACCAAAAATAATAATAAAAGCCTTTAAATACCTACGAATAGGAGCGTCTCGGAATACCTAAGTAGTCCCAATAACAACAAGGCTCTGCAACGCAGACGAACCCGCCGGCAGACGCATGTCAATACAATAAACAAAAGCACCGTTCGCAATGATGGCCTTAAAGTTTACAAAGATGAATAAAATGAAAATGGATTGGAAACCGTGAAAATGAATGATTTATATGAACAGGGCCCGACGCCGCTGTTTTCATAGGGTTCGAAAGGGCCACATCGAGGTCAAGTCTCGGAAGCGAGCCTCACGATGGGTTTTCTATTTCGTTCAAAAACACAGAAAAGTTTTTTGTGCGAGCTCTGAACACTACGCGTCAGTGGTTGTGCGAGCTCTGAACACTACGCGTCAGTGGTTGTGCGAGCTCTGAACACTACGCGTCAGTGGTTGTGCGAGCTCTGAACACTACGCGTCAGTGGTTGTGCGAGCTCTGAACACTACGCGTCAGTGGTTGTGCGAGCTCTGAACACTACGCGTCAGTGGTTGTGCGAGCTCTGAACACTACGCGTCAGTGGTTGTGCGAGCTCTGAACACTACGCGTCAGTGGTTGTGCGAGCTCTGAACACTACGCGTCAGTGGTTGTGCGAGCTCTGAACACTACGCGTCAGTGGTTGTGCGAGCTCTGAACACTACGCGTCAGTGGTTGTGCGAGCTCTGAACACTACGCGTCAGTGGTTGTGCGAGCTCTGAACACTACGCGTCAGTGGTTGTGCGAGCTCTGAACACTACGCGTCAGTGGTTGTGCGAGCTCTGAACACTACGCGTCAGTGGTTGTGCGAGCTCTGAACACTACGCGTCAGTGGTTGTGCGAGCTCTGAACACTACGCGTCAGTGGTTGTGCGAGCTCTGAACACTACGCGTCAGTGGTTGTGCGAGCTCTGAACACTACGCGTCAGTGGTTGTGCGAGCTCTGAACACTACGCGTCAGTGGTTGTGCGAGCTCTGAACACTACGCGTCAGTGGTTGTGCGAGCTCTGAACACTACGCGTCAGTGGTTGTGCGAGCTCTGAACACTACGCGTCAGTGGTTGTGCGAGCTCTGAACACTACGCGTCAGTGGTTGTGCGAGCTCTGAACACTACGCGTCAGTGGTTGTGCGAGCTCTGAACACTACGCGTCAGTGGTTGTGCGAGCTCTGAACACTACGCGTCAGTGGTTGTGCGAGCTCTGAACACTACGCGTCAGTGGTTGTGCGAGCTCTGAACACTACGCGTCAGTGGTTGTGCGAGCTCTGAACACTACGCGTCAGTGGTTGTGCGAGCTCTGAACACTACGCGTCAGTGGTTGTGCGAGCTCTGAACACTACGCGTCAGTGGTTGTGCGAGCTCTGAACACTACGCGTCAGTGGTTGTGCGAGCTCTGAACACTACGCGTCAGTGGTTGTGCGAGCTCTGAACACTACGCGTCAGTGGTTGTGCGAGCTCTGAACACTACGCGTCAGTGGTTGTGCGAGCTCTGAACACTACGCGTCAGTGGTTGTGCGAGCTCTGAACACTACGCGTCAGTGGTTGTGCGAGCTCTGAACACTACGCGTCAGTGGTTGTGCGAGCTCTGAACACTACGCGTCAGTGGTTGTGCGAGCTCTGAACACTACGCGTCAGTGGTTGTGCGAGCTCTGAACACTACGCGTCAGTGGTTGTGCGAGCTCTGAACACTACGCGTCAGTGGTTGTGCGAGCTCTGAACACTACGCGTCAGTGGTTGTGCGAGCTCTGAACACTACGCGTCAGTGGTTGTGCGAGCTCTGAACACTACGCGTCAGTGGTTGTGCGAGCTCTGAACACTACGCGTCAGTGGTTGTGCGAGCTCTGAACACTACGCGTCAGTGGTTGTGCGAGCTCTGAACACTACGCGTCAGTGGTTGTGCGAGCTCTGAACACTACGCGTCAGTGGTTGTGCGAGCTCTGAACACTACGCGTCAGTGGTTGTGCGAGCTCTGAACACTACGCGTCAGTGGTTGTGCGAGCTCTGAACACTACGCGTCAGTGGTTGTGCGAGCTCTGAACACTACGCGTCAGTGGTTGTGCGAGCTCTGAACACTACGCGTCAGTGGTTGTGCGAGCTCTGAACACTACGCGTCAGTGGTTGTGCGAGCTCTGAACACTACGCGTCAGTGGTTGTGCGAGCTCTGAACACTACGCGTCAGTGGTTGTGCGAGCTCTGAACACTACGCGTCAGTGGTTGTGCGAGCTCTGAACACTACGCGTCAGTGGTTGTGCGAGCTCTGAACACTACGCGTCAGTGGTTGTGCGAGCTCTGAACACTACGCGTCAGTGGTTGTGCGAGCTCTGAACACTACGCGTCAGTGGTTGTGCGAGCTCTGAACACTACGCGTCAGTGGTTGTGCGAGCTCTGAACACTACGCGTCAGTGGTTGTGCGAGCTCTGAACACTACGCGTCAGTGGTTATGTTGATTAAAATTTTGTTATATTCTTAAGATCCTTGTATCATGGTAAGTCGTAAAATAAAATTGTTTTTGTTGATTCGAGGCACGTTAACTTATCTTTGAGAAACACGAAGCGTTCCTATAGAAATATATTTTCCTGGAAGAATATTTATAATAAATTAGATTGAAATCAAAATGGATACTTACCAAGGATCAAAGATATAATAACAATACCGGAACAGGCACTAACCGGCATTATCATGATACGTTAAAAGCCTTTATTCAGATAATTTACAGTTTTTTTCTGTAGGTAGGTACTTTGTCTATAAAGTTATTCGTTTGTCCTAGTTTGACAGAAACGTACCTACTAAGTACTTCAAAACAATGCCTTGTGTTAACTGTTTTAGATGAAGTAATAAGGGAAGCCATAGGTACTTGTACAAAACCAACCATTTCCAGACTTAAAAATCGTAAAAGCGAGAACAATGGATATAAGATGCAAAATGAAGGAGCCTTCGGTCCACGGACCCTCGACCTTTCGACGAAGGGTTCTCAGCCACAAACTGTTATGAAGCCGTTTCTTTGGATCCTTATGATACCACAGAATAACTTTATAGTACACGATACTTCTTTAGAATCTTTTGAATTTAATTTGCGGACAAATATCTTCCCTCGGGATATTCTTTTCGTTGTATACCTACGAGTAGGGAAGTACCTACAGAAGCACATAGGACACCTTACTACCCAGTACTGAGAGATGGTTTCAAAAGGTCTTCAAAGTTGGAATCTTTAGACCCGTTGAGAGTTTATTTATATTCTTCCAATAATATTTTAACATCAGAGATTTATAATATTTTGTCTATTCGTGGAAATATAACAATGCCAATTTGATTGTTGGGGGCGATAAAAGGAAAGGTGAACCCACCTAACACAATCTTCTGGGACCGTAAAATCACAAATACATACAAAATCGGGCTCAACCTATCTATCCAGGCTATCGCATCGGCCCAGCCCGAGGCATTATTTATTTCAAACATAAAACTCTCAATAAGTACGTTACCTTCCATAAAATAAATCACGAGCCTCCATTTTCCCTAAATTCGTGGAAACATTCGTTTTTGTGTGCTTTCATTGTGAAAGCGCGTAGAGCCGGGTCTTCGCCCAGCAGCGCCTTACAATATATGTTTAAAATTAATCCACCGCTACCTACCTACCTACCTACCTACCTACCTACCTACCTACCTACCTACCTATTGTATATTTGGAGATATGATAACAAAAGCTGGTGGGTAGTAACAATGAGAAGAGCCCTGTTCGTGAGGACTTTGTATCTCTTAATGTCAGTGTCCGCACCTGGGTATCAGGGATACTAAATGATATATTTATATTATTTAACTTTAAAGGCTATACAGATGTCTATGTATGTATATCATATGTATTGTTATTATAAAGTCAATACCTATCTATTTGTATAATGGGTATACAGAGTGTCACGTGATATTTGTAGTGTATCTACTAAGATAAAACGATGTAAAAAGTCAATATTATTGTACCTATGTTTTCATTTAACTAAAAATCATTTCAATTGTGGAACAAAAGTTGAGGCCTTCTGGGTAACGAATAACCTCCTTTGAACAGATGTGGCCGAGTAAATGTATGTTTTAGCAAGGTTTTAGCTTATACTTATATATATATAATATTATATAATTCACACGGTCCACAAGTCTTTTGGTTGCTCGCATCTTTTCAAATATGCTCTAAGGCTTTAACAGACGAACCACATTTCAACTGCAATCCAACCGCAAATTGCAGTTCAGGTGCAGTTTAAATGCAGCTGACACGACTGCAATAGAACTGCAAACCAAACGCGCAGTCTGATTGCAGTTCAATTAACAACTGCATTCGAACTGCTCCTGAACTAAAATTTGTGGTTGTATTGTAGTTTTGCAGTTGAAATGCGGTCCGTCTGTCTAGTCTAGAGCCTAAGCGAGACTCATGATATTGGCAATCCCGATCTTTGTCTAGTCGACTTGTAGACAGAACGAAGTAAACAAAATGCCAAGATTAACCCAGCCTTGTCCAAATAGCCGTCGCGATCACAAACCGCTATCAAAATCCCGCTCCGCTCTATCAACAAACGACTAATTGAATTGATTAGTGCCACACTAACATGGTCTCTACAAAAACACCCCACTCAGACCATTCTCAACTCACTCCCCATGTGGTAAAGAATAAATTGCGATGTTTCAAGAATTGACAGCAAAATTGATTGATGTAGTAATTGGAAGGTTGGCAATTGTCTATACAACTACGTCCCTTTGTCTACGGACAAAAGTATGCTTGGGACACTTTTGTCCCGTGGAAATATTTGTTGGGCATTTATTTTTAGAAGCGAGTGAAAGAGAGGATTTTTTTAAATCAGTTCGCTTTGTATCGTTTGGGCATACGGGGATTGCCATTGATATTGTGAAAAGAGAATGGAATTTTCAAACCTAGTTTTTTCTACATGTTAGGGTCAATTTGTAAAACGCATTCGCCAATTTGTTAGATTAAATCAATGGTTTCCCCATGGTTTCCCATCATTAATTATATATAATAAATATAAAATAAACAATCATAACATGTTTAAATGAATTGAATAGTATAGAAACACTTATGATATGACCCCACGGACAGGCGACTAGAAACTGACCCGAAGACGGATTCCTAATCTTCAGTAATAATATATCGCTAGTTCATAAAATACAAATAATATAAAAGTAGTTTATCAATCCAGTATAAAACAAAGAATATTTACATTGCTGTTTTTGCACTGAATTTTATGTTTTTAACGGAATTCATTGAATGCTCCTTCCTTGCTGCTTGCTCAATTAACTTTTATTTCAATCTAATCCCGCTCTAATCCAATGCCATTTTTATTTTGTAAATAAATGTCTATGCTACATTTCAGTTAAAAAAAAATAAATAAATAAAAAATAAATGCCCGTTTGCGGGAGGAAAATGAAAGACAATAATATACACTTACACTTGCCAATGTGTTTTGATGAAGTAGGTATGTGACACTGTCTATTCTGATGTGAACTTGAATTATGACCATATTTCATGCAATAAATTAATTGAATTGAATTACAAAATACAACATACAAATGTGATACTGGAAAATAAAGTGTTCGCTTTGATTCATTGTTCACTTCAATCTTTTTAATACCATTTTATATTATTAGATACCCAGGTGAATTAAGTCTACCGGGTGGGTGTACTTTGATCACCCAGGTGCATTAAATCTACCCTGCGTAGCACTTAATTCACCCAGGTGATCAACTTCAGGTGAATTAAGTCTACCCGACCATCTATAGTCTATAGACTACTACTACGTGAGTTTACAAACTCACGGAATTACATGGGATGGGTTTCGACTGCTGAAACCCAGCAAAAGTCAACAAAAATAACTTGTAATACGTACTATACACGTAGACTGTCACCAGCACCACGTATATATTAAATCCAGCGCCTTTGACTAGGAAGCGGAACAGAGCGCGACTGTACCCAGCACGGAAGAACAGAGCGCATTCTGCACAGTACAGACGCGTACCTACACAATCTTATTAGATCGCAGAGGGCCGGAATTTAATTTTGAACGGTAGAGGGGACTTGAGTTCTGGGGACCTGAATTTGAAATTTGAATTTAAAGTCCTGCTTTATTGGGCCCTCGGAATGTTTAGAGGTCGCTAGTTAGACCTGTTTATGGACATTTTTAGTGCCAATAGTGGGAAACACCGATCCCAGCCATACTCGTAATACTTATATGTTTGGCAGGATAGCAGCGCATAGAAGAGATATGTATTATACTAGCTTATCCACCCTCTCACGATTTCATTCGCGTGGATTTTAGGGTATTTTGTCCTCTTAATCTGTTAGAAATCTACGGTAATAATCGGAAACTCCTGAAATACGTTTTCAATTAAGTATAACTAATTTTCTAATATGAGTGTAAAAGCTTGAAATAAATACTTTTTATTTTTTATTTATTTATTTATAACAATCCCTTTTAAGCAGTTTTATGGGTTTCTTTGTTATAAAATTTTTCATATTGAATAACCTAGAATTTGAATATCGCTATAAATTTTCCGTAAGACTGGCGCACTAAAAATCTGAAAGTCGAACGCTCTTACATTATTAGAGAAGTTTAGAAAAACCTCAAAACTTTGATTCCCTTTTTATCCTAATTCAGGGACTTTAAAAATGTAGGCGACGAAACCCAAACTTTAATAACCGTTTCAAACATTGTCAAAAATATTTTCAAAAATCTATCTAATTTTTTTTTTTTTTCGAATGGACTTTAATGCTGTTGACCGCAGATGGCCATGACAGCGTTACCGGACTTTTGGCGGGCGCAGAGGGCGCCACACCGGTAAAGTTAGGTTGGGGCAACACGCGCAAGGGCCACCACTTAGGTGCGAACCTCGGCTTGGGCTGTTGCCAGATGCTACAAGAGGGTATGGAGGTTTCGCCTAAGTGCACAAGTGCACCTATGGGCGGAAGCGGGGAATTCTTCGACCCCGCATCCGGCGGGGTCGGTTTTTGATCGTGTGTGTAGTGTGCGGAAGCGAATCGGTACTAGTTGACGTCACCTCCGGGTTAGCGGCGGTGATTGGGTCAACGGGGTCACCGAGAACGTGTCTCGGTCTACGGAGGAGAGAACTCGTGGGCGGATTATCCACGGGATAATCGGGAATGGTGGAAATCAGGGGATTGTAATGATCAGCTGCCACTTCATAATGACGCTGGGAAGCAGTCTTTATGAAGTGGGCAATGGACTCGAGTTTGAGATCTCGATGGAGGTCTTTATTGCGCATGTACCACGGGCAGCCCGTGGCTTTGCGGAGAAATCTATTTTGGACAACCTGAAGGTGGCGGACATTGACCGAATGGCCAAATACCACTGAGGAGTAGGTCATGATAGGACGTACGACCGCTTTGTAAAGTGTCACCTTATTTCTAAGGGACATTTTACTCTTCGCTCGTAGGAGGCTGTTCAGCCGGCTAAGTATAAACTTTGCACGGTTGGTTACAGCGCGAATGTGGGGTTTGAAGCTGAGGCGGTGATCTAAGATCACCCCTAAGTATTTGGCTGTCTTGGCCCAGGGAATGGGTTTACCAAATAGGGTAAGGGGTCTGGGCTTAGAGTAATTCCGTGAAAAGTACACTGCTGCACTTTTCGTCGGATTCACTTCTATGCGCCACTTTCTAAACCAGGCACCTAGTGTGCCTAGTGCGGCCTGCAACCTTATACTCACCCGGCTTGCATTCAAGTCGGATGTGTACAGTGCTGTATCGTCCGCGAAAAGGGCAAGTTCTACTTGCGGGTGACGGGGGATATCGCTGGTGTACAGCGTGAAAAGAAGCGGAGCAAGGACGGAGCCCTGTGGGACTCCGGCTCGGATGGATCGGGGGTCAGAGAGAGTGCCCTCCACGCGATAGCGGAAGCTACGGTTCAACAAGTAGTCTCGTAAGATGAGTACGAGTCTGTCCGGCACACCGAGCGTGAAAAGCTTGTAAATCAAGCCGTTGTGCCAGACCTTGTCGAAGGCTTTCGCTACATCGAGGAAGACAGCTCCCGTGCTAGCGGGCCAGGTGTGATGCCACATGGATTGGATGTGCTCCGTGATGCGGAGCACCTGTTGGGGACAAGAGTGATGAGCTCGGAAGCCGAACTGCTCATCGGGTAGGAGCTTGTGCTCATTGACGTGGGACCAGAGGCGACTCAGAAGGAGTCTCTCATAAATTTTCCCCAGTGCACTGAGGAGGCTGATAGGGCGGTATGAGGCAGGTTCGTTCGCCTTTTTGCCCGGTTTATGGATGCCAATTACATTGGCTTCCTTCCAGGCGTCAGGGAACGAACAAGTGGCTATGGCTGCATTGAAGATGCTTACGAGGAGATAGATGAGGGCAACAGGGAATCGTTTAAGTACTCTGTTGCTGATGCCATCCGAGCCAGGGGACTTTTTTGGTTTTAAATCTTTGATGATCGCCGCAACCTCGGCCGCCCTGACTAGGTCAAGGGTGGCAGTAGGGGGCAGCGAAGTAAGACGGTCGACTTCACTGTTCACCGTATCGAGGTGAGCAGGATCGACGGGTTCAAGACTGGGGGAGCACTGAGCTTCCAGACTTTCGGCTAGGGCATCGGCTTTGTCCTTATCCTCAAACGCAGGCGTTTGATGATTCGGACGTATAAGCGGGGGCATGATGGAGACTCCATCTGCTTTCATAGAGCGCGCCAGGTTCCAGTAAGCCTGGTGACCTGGTTTGATCGTTGAAAGCAGGTCATCCCAAGAGGAGTTTCGGTGCTCTTGAATGGCTCTCTTAACCTTGCGGCGAAGCGAGTTCATTCTGAAGCGATTACGAGGGGAGGGATAGGAACTAAAGCGACGAGTCGCTGCGTTCTTCTCAGTGATCAGCCGTCTGATGTCATCTGGCAGGTCCCAGCGACGATCATTCGCCGCTGGCACCTGTTTTGATGACTCGCTGATAGCGGATTGGACGTGACTAGTCAAAGAGTCGATCGCGATTGCGATGTCGTCGGTGGAGATAATGTCATCGGGGATTTTTTCCAAGGCGGGCGAATGGATATTCTTGAGAGCGCTCTCAAGCTTATACCATCGCACCACTGTCTTGGTGGGAGGTCCGTCATTGGGAGGAGGGCCAAGACGCATTATTACGGGGCGATGGTCCGAGTCTAGTTCCTGCATCACTGCTATGGATTGCATCCGAAGGGATACATTCCGTAGCAGTGCCAGGTCCAAGTACTCGTTACTCTGACCGAGGATGGGAGAGTACCGCGTGGGGCACAGTGGTACGATCAGGTCAAGATCTAGGGATTCTAGGCATTGAGATAGGATGCGGCCGTTACGATTGCGTAAACGACAGTTCCACATCGGATCTTTTGAGTTGAAGTCACCGGCCATAATGACCGAGCTTCCAAGACTGAGGACTGATTCCAGATCGCTTTGAAGAAGCGTCTTATTTGGGCTGAGATAACAGGATGCAATAATGACCGATTGATGACCAGTCATTGCAAGCCTGCAGACAGAGACTTCTAAGTCTTGTAGGGGAGGGGGATCTAGGGGTATGCAGTGCAGGGACCTCTTAAAGTAAATGGCAGTACCGCCTTTCGGGGCGTTCGTTCTGTCATTTCGAATCATTTGATAGTTAGCGATCCTAGGGCTGGCGGTGCCCTGTTTTAGGAAAGTCTCCTGTACTAGGAGAATATCAATTTGATGGTTAACCAGAAATTGGTGGACGAGTTCTCTCTGAGGCTTGAGTCCGTTAGCGTTAAAGAACGCTAACGAAATGGAGCGGGGTTTAAGTCTCTCAGGTTGTACAACCATTATAGAGACTTAAAAGAGAGGGAGTCAAGGGAGGCCATGACGTCATGATGATCGGAAATGATCATCAATTTTTCAATGGCCGTCTTGGCTTGGCTAAGTTTGCGCAGGAGCGCAGTGACTTTGCCGAAGTCAACGCCTGAGGGGGAGGGCCCCTTTGAGCCAGCCGACGCAGCAGCGGGTGCTGGTTGGTTTGGCTTAGAGGGGCGAGGTAGGGGTTTCGGGGCGCGGGTTTGCTCCTGGGAGCGGGGGAGGGGCGGGGAACAAGCTTTCGCCTGAGGGGCTAGACTTGTATAAGCCAGAGGCTTAGCCCATGCTGAGGTAGCAGGGGGGCGTGCGGGGAGCGGGGGGGCCATAGACACCTTTGGCGATGTCTTGGTATATTGCGGGGCGGGAGCGTAGCGCTCCGGAGCCCGTGAGCGGGCCTTGTTGTTGACTCTTGGCGCTTTGGGACAACCGCGATAGTTTGCGGTATGTCCCTCGGCGTTGCAGAGTACACAACTCGGCGGGGTCGGGTCGTCGCGGGTGCGAGTGCAGTCAGCGGTGCCGTGGTCGCCCAGGCACTTGACGCATCGCGGCCGCGCGAAACAGTTGCGCGCAGAGTGGCCATGGAGCTGGCATCTGTGGCACTGTCCGGGAGGACCGTTTTTGAAGGGGGCCTCAATAGAGAGGCCGGATAGGCGACAAACGGTTTTGAGGCCGAAAATCGCCTTACCTTCGGGAGTGAGGTCGAGAATGACTAGAACTAAATCAAAGGGGCGTTTGTCGCGTCCGCTGTACATGCGGTGGACTTCCCTGATGGGGAAGCCCTGCGACAGGAGGTCGGACTTGATAGCCTCCGGGTTGAATTCAGCGGGGACACCGCGGATAACTACCCGGAGGCATTTTTCGCTCTCAAGAGCATAGGTATGAAAACCTATGCCTTCAGAGCGGAGGATGGAGGTGAGGCGTCGGTGCGCGTCCGACGTTTCGAGCTGGAGTTTTATCGACTCCTTGACCGACTGGGCTTTCACAAAGTGAATTCCCTTTAGGGTAAGGAGTTTCTCCACATTAGGCCATTTGGCCTTTTCGCGGAGAAAGATCGGAGGGGGCGGTCTCTCTTTACGGAGAGAGGGCTGAGGTGCGGGGGTCGCGGGGGTTACAGGGGCCAGAGGGGCCGCGGGGGGCGGGGAGGGAGCTGGGGCTGAGGGCCCGCGGTTAAGGGTCTTGGCTGGGTGAGCCACAGCCGAGTTAGGGGGGCCCTTAGCCTTCTTCCTCTTACGGCTACCTACGGTGAGGAAGCCGTCGTCGGAAGACGACTCAGGGGCGGAGGGAGCGGGCGGGAGATCGGACTCGGAGTCCGATCCGGACGTGTCCCCTTCGGATGGGACCTCGCCGGTTTCCATCTCCTCAGTTTCGGGAGAGGAAGGGCGAGAGAGGGCCTCCTGAGAGGCCGGAGACTCCGGAGAGTCCGGAATGGCAGGTTTTGGGGCGGGGGTGTGGGGAGGGATACCGACGATTAAGTCGTCAAGCATCGTCGGATACTTGGCGAGTATTGCGCGGAGGATTCCGCGCAAACTGTCAAGCGACAGGTTTGATATGTCCATTGTGGACATATTGAGGGGCGGGGGGAAGGGTCCCTAATCCCGGGGGGGACACCCGGGATGAGTGTATGATCCCTCCCTGTCGGGTTAGACAGGGAGGGGGTGTGTACCTATGTGTCCTACCTAATGGTGTGTCCCTTATACCACTCTTACGGGGCGAAAGGGGTGTGTGACTACCTAGCGCTACCTGGGGTCGGCGAGGGTTCTTCCCCAAGGCCGGTGGTCCCAGGCCCAGCCGGATTCTACTTTACTTTGAAGAAGTAAAGTAGGCGCTCCGGGTCAACGCCCAACCAAGTTCGTTGGCACGGTTACGTATCCCTTGGTTGACCACTAAAGTCGTGGCTTTCACTATTATTAAGCCCAAGAAACAAGATAGAGGAACCGCTTTGAAAAAAGCGAGAACCTCGGAAAGAGCGTTGCTCTGAAAAGAGCAGGACGCTTACGTTTGACTGTTCAGTCTAAGAAACAGAAAAGTAGTTCTGAAAAGAACTGGTTTTGTTTCGCAAGCGAAACACTCGACGCAGGTGGAGACCCAAACGCAGATAAGGACCGGAACGCAGGTAGAGACACGTGCGCCGGCGGCCCAAACAAAGGCGAGAAGTCGAACGGACAGAGCACGTGGGCTCTGGCGGAACGAACGACCGTCTCGCTCGAGCGCGAGAGTCGGAGTGCGAAAAATCTATCTAACAAGTCAATCAGTTTTATTTATGTAGTACATAGTATCTTTGTAAATTTCAAACAAATCGGGCCACTGGTTAAACAGTTACAAAAACACTAAAAAACTTCAATTATACATAAGTTACCTAAGAATAATAAGGTGATATTATAAATAAATAACTACACTGTCCTGTAAAACTAAATATCATACATTTAAAATTTAACTTTTTTCCAAACTGTATTATAACTATATACAATATATTTTAATAATAACATTTTTATCTTAAAAAGATAAAACAGTATATTATCAGCAATTTTTGGCGTTGCGTTCAAAAACACAATTAACATGGTATATAATTTTAAAAAACTGGTTTTGCCTCGGGCTCAGATTATAGCATCCAGCTGGTTTGGCATAGGTACTGAACACGAGGTTTCGGAGCCGATTTCAGGGAATACTTTTCTTCTGTCAGGGTCTGTTTTAGCGCCTGGGGGTAGGAGGTGGCGGTCCACGGCTTCTGACGAGCCTTCCCAGTTCATCCCGAAGTGCTTAATTCAATTGGTCTTCATTTCGAAAGTTTATCTTGTGTACTTAAAAAAATTATTGCAATTTTAAAATAATACCAACTTAGTTTAGGATAAAGAAAAAGCTATCAAGCTTTGTCTACGCTCATCACTACAGAGTACAAAGACGCTTCCCGCTGTCTGTCTGTTTGTCCCTGTTTTAAATACGAGTAGAAGGAGCGTTTCAAGAGGAAGGTTTTTGTATCAGCATTGGAACCGTGCGAAGCTGGAACGGGTCGCTAGTGAGAATTTAAAAGGAAAAAACATTAAAACAGGCTTGTTTTAATGTTCTGGCGCTTTAAAATTCCGTTTTGGGGGAACAGCACCGACGCTATCAACGTGTTTACCTAACGAAAGATGTGTGTAGGTACGTAATTTAGCAAACAGAAAAGAACCGCCTGACGATGAACCCGAAAGTAGGGTGCCCTTTTGTGAACCGAAGAACATCCGTGTATATTCTAAAGGCTTCTGAATTCCTACGATAATACTTAGAATACTTTATTAAGAAAATCGATGTACTCTTGAAGATACGGTAAAAATATCTATCTATGCAATAATATTGTATTATGTATATCAGTCATCTAGTACCCATAACACAAGCTCTGCTTAGCTTGGGGCTAGATGATGCTGTGTGGATTGTCCGGCATTATTTATTTATTAATTTTATTTAAAGTACATAGGTCTGAAGTAGCCTGAAAAGCAGGTTGAAAGTGATTCTTTTCAACCCTAGGCAGAATCGTTTTTAACTGAAAGCATATATCATATTTCTATTGACCATGATAATGGCAGAATGTGAAAAATAATGGCTGATACTAAAGAAAAAAAAGAAGTTGAATTTAAAGAAAAGAAAACCGTGAACGCTTGCCACGTTTGATCGTCATTAATTAGTTTTAGTGTTGTTGAGTTTTATTTGTATTGTTGGTCTGGTCAAAAGAATAGTTGAAGAATATTCACTACGAACTACCCTTTAGCTACGACTGCTATGCGTCGCTCGGTAGGAACTGCTTGCTAGGTGACTGTATACTCTAAAATGTGTTACGTGGGGAAAGTTATCGAGAGAGTGTATGATTGATACTTACGAGTTACCGATGTACAACTTTTAGATGAGAAATGAATTCCTATCTTACAAATACGAAGAGTCCGGTCATCCGGACGAGATTGATCTACTGAGTTGTTAAGCGTGGTTTTAAAATATATTTCTAATATTAGGTCCTTACATATGAAATTGGCGTTTTTCGTACTGGCCACTTTAATCACAAATTTCTCCTCTTTGGAAGCGGATCCATCGCAAACCACGTCCGAGTTAGCTGCAGGCTGCGGTGTTAGTGATAAAACTGTTTTAATTCACTTGAAGCAAATTGGGAAGATTAAAAAGCTTGAAAGGTGGGTACCTCACGAATTGACTGAAGCAAACCGGCAAACGCGCGTCGACTGCTGCGTTACATTACTAAACCGGCACAATAATGAAGGTATTTTAAACCGAATCATTACCTGTGATGAAAAATGGGTTCTTTACGATAATCGGAAGCGCTCAGCGCAATGGTTGGATCCTGGCCAGCCAGCCAAATCCTGCCCCAAGCGAAAATTAACCCCAAAAAAGTTACTTGTAAGCGTTTGGTGGACTAGTGCCGGTATTGTTCATTACAGTTTTCTCAAATCTGGCCAGACTATTACGGCTGATGTCTATTGTCAGCAATTGCAAACCATGATGGAAAAGCTAGCGGCTAAACAACCTAGGCTGGTCAATCGCTCCACGCCACTGCTGCTTCACGACAACGCTAGACCACACACTGCGCAACAGACGGCTACTAAATTAGAAGAGCTTCAATTGGAAAGTCTAAGACATCCTCCGTACTCCCCGGACCTTGCTCCAACAGATTACCATTTTTTTCGAAATTTGGATAACTTCTTGCAAGGGAAAAAATTCAACTCCGATGGGGCAGTCCAAATCGCCTTCAAAGATTTTATTGATTCCCGTCCGACTGGTTTTTTTAGTAAAGGGATCAATGAACTACCTATAAGATGGCAAAAGTGCATAGAAAATAATGGTTCATACTTTGATTAATTAAATATATATATTAAAAAATATTCGACTTTTTGTTCCTCCCATACAAAACGCCAATTTCATATGTAAGGACCTAATATATTTATTTTCTTAATATTAGATAGGCAGATCAAACAAGGTCTAGAATCACATAAGTGATGTATACATTAATTAGTGGTTTCTGTTTGACTCATACTAGTTGACAAATCAATAAAAAAAGACTTGTCTAAGTAAGTACCTACTTATAATATAAGTCTAAAGAAATAATGTGATTAAAACAAGAAATATGAGCTACAAGGCCACAGACAATAAATATTCATTCACGCGTTCTTGTCTTCTAATTATTGCTCATTAATCTGTGTTATTTTATGTCCAAAAGAATCTGTGGCGTCGAGATTTAAAAACCAAACATAAAGCATTTGTGTCGGGATATTGACCATGATATTTAATGACTTTTGTGTTAATAACTATGATAGCTTCCAAAGTATTAAGACCAACCATGTTATGTTTCTTCATAGAACACAATAAAAATAATCTGTATAGGTTAACAGCTACCAGTAGTTAGTACAGGTACCTAAATAAATCTGAGCGATGATGCCCATCTCAGTGTGATTAATATACGATACAATGAATAATAAATCCTGTTGACCGAAATTGTGTTTAATCAAGTAGAGTGCATCAGTGCCGCAGTGTCGGTGCCACCGAGCGTGAGGTGACAGACGTGGACATAGTCGGGGCCGCGGGCGACTCCCCGAAGGGAACTTTCGTTCGTTTCATGATATGCTGGCCTGACACAGCGGGCCGACACCGCGAGGATCGAATTGTACAATGGCGATGTATCTCTCTTTTTGCCAACCATTGAAACTTAATCATATTTTTCTCAAGTTGGCACAGAACAGATAAATTTTATTGTCTTTGTCAATAGCGGCCTATAATGCGGCCTTGTCGGAAATTTTCTTACGTTTGATTTTGCAACGATATTTCAAACTGCTGATTACTATCAAATATTTATCTATTGGAGTGATAAATAATAACTATAATAATAATTGAACGTAGTGGTTTTATTCTCTTTGGCCTGACATTACGCAACCGGTTCTATCGAGGAATCCAGAATTAAACTTTCTGACCATAACAGCTTTTAGGGTTCCAAGATCGGTTTCGATATGATATATCTCGCTTTTTTCTGTCCTGTCTTTAATCCATACTGCAGCTATTATTTGAAATTGAAAATATCAATATATTTCGTATTTAAAATATAATATAATATGTACAAATAAATTAAAAATTAAGATTTTCAGATGATCTGGAGACCTACAAAGACGTATCGGTTTGCACATCTATTATCTAAATTTTATATATTTAATTAAATAAAACAAGACAGGATCACGTTCTGACTGCTAAGGCAGTTTGGAATATTAAGACATTTATGAACATGAATTCGATTATTTCAGTCTCTCCGGGACCTTCGTCCCGTGTGGGTGGTCGTCCGCTTGTGACAATACAAAGAGTGAGAAGAACTGACGAGTATATCTCATAATCACATAAGTTAAAAAGAATAAATCCCTCGACTCGACTAGAGCCAACTCCGTCCGCTGACCAAAGCCAAGC